>SZWC01002124.1:145610-200851 GCA_023375785.1 Penium margaritaceum | reverse complement strand
ATCAATCAATCAATCAATCAATCAATCAATAAATCAATCAATCAATCAATCAATCAATCAATCAATCAATCAATCAATCAATCTATCAATCAATCAATCAATCAATCAATCAATCAATCAATCAATCAATCAATCAATCAATCAATCAATCAATCAATCAATCAATCAATCAATCAATCAATCAATCAATCAATCAATCAATCAATCTATCTATCTATCCTCTCTCTCTCTCTCTCTCTCTCTCTCTCTCTCTCTCTCTCTCTCTCTCTCTCTCTCTCTCTCTCTCTCTCTCTCTCTCTCTCTCTCTCTCTCTCTCTCTTTCTTCTTTGAGATTTGTAATATCTTCATTTGAGTAGCACAAGGAGAGCATGCAAAACCATTATGCCACCTCTCGATGATTTCTAGGCAACGGTCTGCTCCAGCGGTCTCAATCTACTTTCGACTATTCATATGCTGCCTCCCTTGCTGCAGTGAAACGTGAGTCCAACCCATCACTAGGTGGCCCTTCAAGAGGTGGAGAGGCCAGTGTAGCTGGTGAGAGCAGCGGGTCTGGTAGAAGGTCTACACAACTGTCACTTCTGTGAAGTACACATTGCAGATGTATGAATGTGTACGAAGGTGGCATGATGCCACGGTTCACCAACATCCTGGAGAGTAAGGGAGTTGTAGAAGATGCAAGTGATGTGGCAGGTTTATACGGTGAGAGGAAAACAACAGATACAGAGTAGGAGTAGTGACAGTGGTGGGATAGCAGCTGAAGGTAGAGATACAAATCCAGGATTGTTATGGGTGAGATGATGCATCAGCGGCATTGTGCTTAGTAAGACTAACACAACAAAGACATCATGATTTCTGTAGCTGCTCCAAGAGGTCTAACTGGCTCCATTAGCTATAGATTTCACTGCGGATAAGGTTCAGGTGGCAACTAAGACAGCCATTTTACAAACCGTGAGGCTGACATGGCAGAGGGGTGCAGATGCCCTTTCCGGGAGTGCAAAAAAAAAATTGAAAGCAGCAACTGCTATGGAGGTGGCTGCAGCAATCATTTTTTTTTGTGAGTGAGGCTGTGACAGCGACAAAGATGGCCAATGTAGAAATTCACAGTGAACACTACAGAGAGTTGTACATTCCATGGCATGGAGTACGTCACCATCAATGGCTAATGCCATTGATGCTATGATAGTCAGCTATGATAGTCACTGCTGTTGTCGCAAATGTCGCTGCGATGGTGGTCAAGACAACCGCTGTGGATATCCGTAGATGCGACGGTAGAGAGCGTAGTGAGATCAATGGCAACAGAAACGGCTGCAGCAGAAGCTGCAGTAGTCACTAACGTTGTTGTGAATGAGGCTGCGATGGTAGTCGAGATGAACGTTTTGGAAAACTACAGATGTTGCCATTGGATTATCTATGATGGATATTTCAGGCCACTGCCTCAGGGATGCATTGGAGTGCAGAATGTAATTGGGCCACGAAGAGGATTGGCTTACAAAATGAGTGGGCCCGAGACGGGATCGGAGGGTCAAATGAGGGAAGGGAACAAATTTCCTTGCTTTGATACCAGTATCAATTCTTGGATTTGCAGGTGAAGGGAACGGGAAGAATAAGAACATGTGGGATAATCCCCACACCAAGTATGCCGTGGATGGAACTCGTAGTACTTAGAACTTGCAGTACAACCAAGGCAAGTGAGAGTAGAGAGATTTGTGGGTAACTAAGGAAGGGAATAAGAGCTTCTTAGCAAGCCATGTTCAACACAAGACAGTGCACCATGGCTTAGTGAGAAACTTGTGTTCAAGAAGTTAGCCATAAGGAAACAGTGGACAACGTTAGTGAGTGAGCGAGGGCTTGGAGCATGCACCTCCATGACCGGATTGGCTGCAGTACCACTTGTGACCATGGGATTTTCTGAAGACCAGGCTTGAGAGAACCCCACTTGAACATGTTTTCCCAAGTCGTGGGCTGCTGGGACATTTTGGCAGCATTCCACCAAGGATTCTGCATCTGGGCTGGCCCACCCTCCCTCCCTCCCCAAATCGTGAAAAAATGATTAGGCACCATTAGTTGCAATCAGGCATATCTGAAATTTGTGCACTAGTTCAATCTTGGTGATTATTCGAGCACCAAGCTAAACCTGCCCGTGATCTCACCAACACGGAGTCTATTTGTGATGCCAAGAATTCCAAGGCTCCAACAAATGCCATTTCTTTGAGGCCCATGTCATTCACTTGCACTACGTTCCCTCTACTGTGCTCCACTATGCATCTCGACTGCGCTCACAGCAAGATACACCGTTCCCCATGCAGCATGGCCGAGTCAGTGACCACCCATCTTCTTGACCTGGTGCATGCTAAAACAATGGGTCCTCCTCCTCATGACCTCCTTGGGGGCCTTGGCTACTAAGTGTTGTGTCCGATAGATGATTTCTCTCGCCATTTCTCGGTCTTTGTCTTGTGAAGCAATGTCACCGACGTTCTTGAATCAAGCTAGCTTCATGTTTTTTGCTGTGATCGTGGTGGTGATTTTTTTTGGCCCCGCCTCTCGTTTCCTTTCATCCCGTGGTGTCCGTATGGAACCCTCCGCTCTTTACACATCACTGAAAAATGACATGTCTAAGTGTTGAAACCGCATCTTGGCAGATGATGCGCATTCCCTTCTGTCTGCCTCCGGTGAGTCCCCTCCTTTTGCATTCTAGGCGATGGAATACATGACCTGGGAATTGTGTTCCCCATGGTCCCCTTCCTCACCATGTCACAGCTTTTGACCATTGGCTTGGTTGTTGGGAGGCCCTTTGCCTTGCCTATGTTTAGGGCTCTATTGCATCTGTCTGGTTGCTCGATGATCACCGTAAGGTCAAACCCTACCTCCATGGCTGGCGTTGTGTCTTTCTTGGTGCCTCCCCCTTCTCCAAAGCCTTGGTCTCCACTCATCGTCGTGATTATGAGTCTCATAATGCTCTTTCATTCAAGGATGTGTTTGAGCACGACTTGCTCTGGCTTGCCTCTCCAGTCATGATCTCTTGACTTGGGGAAGGGTCTGTCTCACCTGTCACTAGTGTACCTTATGTTTCACCCTCGATGCGGGCCCCATCAAATAGTGCCCCCTCTCTGCCTGATGCTTACAATACTGTCGTACATACTTGTGACTTGTCCTCCTAGCCCCTTTTCTCTTCTCCTTGCGCCTCCACCACGTGTGACACTGTAGCTTCCCCTGCCGTGTCTCCTGTGCCTCCCTCTCCTTTCTTGACCGGTAGAATTTCCACTCCGGCTGTGCCCATGGTGCTGCTTGCAGTTTCCTCCACTTCCACTGTTCCGCCCGTCGTGTCCCCATATGTTTGTGGTGGTCCTCTTTGGGTGATTCCTCTCCGAGTTGTCAATCTGCACCTCACTCTCGTGCATCTGCCTCCTCTACCCCCAGCATGAGTGATTCTGTAATGGAGCATTCTCCTACTTTCCTTCCTTGCATCACTGTTTCTTATGAGCCATGCCTTTGTATCCCAGGGCTCGCCACGACGACCTCTCCCAATGTTACGTCAATTGTGCACCCCATACAATGCCTTAGGATACTACCTTATTGAGTGGGATTTTGGCTGGGCTCTTGATTTCTTTTTCATGGGTATGTTGCCTCATCTTCTCTTGATGCTGGTCTGTCACCTCTTCCATCTGAGCCACTGACAATTTATGATGCACGCAATGTAGCTGACTCTACTTTGTGGGAGATAGCAATACAAAAAGAGCTCGATGACCACGGCATCTCTGAGTTTGTGGATCTCCAACTAGGACGGAAGCTAATCTCAGAAAATAGGCTTTACCGTCAGAAGTTGAAGCCTAACAGCTCCATCGAGTGGTACAAGGATCGGCCCACTGCCAAAGGCTCCTTACCAGTTACTGGGATTGATATTGATGAGGAATTTGCTCTATTCAGCCGATACACATCTACCAGAGGCCTCCTTGGCTTGGTGGCCAAGAATGAGTGGGAATTGGACCAGATGGATGTCAACAATGTCTTCCTTCAAGAAAGACTTGACAAGGAAATCTACATGGTCCGACCACCAGCGTCTACTAATGGAACCAGCAAAGAATGGTGGCTTTGTAAGGTCCTCTACAGGCTCAAATAGTTGCCTCCCTGTTGGAACCAGGAGATCACATCTACACGTTAGAAAGGAGGATTTTAGAGGAGCATCATTGATCCTATCCTGCTTCTCAGTGCCCCCTCTGCTCCTTTTGTTACCATCCTTGTCATTTTTTATCATCTGCTTATTGCATTCCTAGTCCTGTATCTGTTCAACCTACAATCTCTCTTTTTTATTCAGCATACAAGATGAAGGATCTTGGCCTAGCTCGTGTCTTCTTGGGTATAAGTCTTGAGCACAATAGTTTATGTTGCACACTCAATTTTCACTAGGCTGCATATGTTCTATATATGGGGGATTTCTTTGCATCCCTGCTCTCTAAAGTTCCCTTTCTCCCACCTGTATGATCTAAATAAGTCACACACTACTGAAGTCCCTGATGTGACCAACTACTTGAGAGTGACTGGTTCATTGATGTATCTTGCCATCACCACTCGTGTTGGTGTGAACTTTGCTGTGGACTTTCTTTCCGAGTCCTCCTAGCATCCAAGTTACTGCCATCTTGAGGCCGCACTTTGTGTGGTGTATGACGTGCTCTCTACGGTGCAAACATGGCTGTACTTCATATTCAAATCCTCAGTATTTGTTGATTGATTCACAGACAATTGCTAGATACATGACACCAATGCATGAAGTAGGACAGGTTATATCTTTCTCACCAAGGGGGATCTCTCGTATCATGGAAGAGTGGCAAGCGAGGCTGTGCGGCTCGAAGCTCACCAAAGGCTGAGTATGTGGTACTCGATGGAGGTACGTGTGAACCTATCTGGCTTTGATGCTTGCTGCAGCAACTGTGCAATTCCATCCGCTACATTGCCCTACGCTACAAAGGCTATTGTTGAAAATCATGGCATGCATCACTCTTTTCCTCAGCACATCAATATCGAGTATCATTTTGTTCATGAGTAAAATGCTGCTGACATTTTTTGGGTCTTGTAGGTTGACGCACAGTTGGAGAGAAATTGCGTTCTCATAAAGGTACTCAGCAGAAAAATCTTCAGATATGTTGTTCATGCTACCGGACTTGCATGTTCGTATGACCCCGGATGATGGTTGTCCATTCTCTGCATGTTGGATCCCCCACAACGCTTATGCATCACTGTGTGGCATACCACTGGGATATGTGGGTCATGTTAATGTTATGTTCATCTCATGGACTCTCATATCTGAAATGCCCTCTTTTCTTGCCTCACATGCACTCATACATGTACAAGGACTGAGTGATATGGTTGCGCCTAGGGATCTATCGCTCAAGATTGGAACTCACCATGCTGGAGAATGTCTCTCCTGGCAACTGTTACACTCTCCCAGGATGTGACTTGGGATGAAAAGATGATGCCTTGACTTTCCGTTGACTTATTTTTCTTCTTTATGGAGGAGGCTTGACCTCAGAAACTTTAGGATGCCTTGGCCTCTCTCGATACTTGCATGTGGGTTATGGGGGAGCTGCCTTATTCTCTCGGGTGCTGATCATTAGGTGCTCCCTTCTAATGGCCTGAGCACTGGTGAGTAGCCGCTCTCAGGTTTACACCCAGAGGTCGGGCTCAGCCCCCGGGTGGCGGTGTGGTCTTGCATGGGTGATACACCAGCGAGGTGCATGCTTACTGGATCTTAGATGCTGGCTCCCTTATCCCACCTGTTGTCTTGGTTCTAAGTGCAAGTTCCATGAGTTGCATCCATGGTGTGTGTTTCATGTGGGAACCCTTTTCACAAATGCCTTCTCTCTATTAACATTGTTCTAAGGCATGCAGCCCAATACTAGGTGATACATGATCTTTTCTGGTGAGGGGCAGACTAGTTGTGCCAGAATCCGGCTAAGTCTGGAATGCATGAATTAAGAAACTTTGGAGAAAGTACAATGTGCCCTACTGAGAGCTTGTGTACTGTGGATTGGTAGCTAGCCCTCCAAACCTTGTCATCCCTGTCGCACCAAAACGCATGAGCAGAGAATACGCATACCACAGTATGTGGGACCAAGCAAGAAAGGTCTAGCAAAGCACCAAAACAGCCTATCGAGTGCTTGGGTCTCGACCCACCAGAAGAAAATGAAATGTAACCAAAACATGCCCAGACTCTACGGTGGTATTTTAGTAACACCGGCAAGCCAAATCTATGCAAATTAGGCCTCCCAAGATACTGAAGCATGTCACCGGGTGTCCGGGTATCGGCCATATGCATACTACACGCTACAGACCAGAAGTCAGTAAAGACTCGATAAGTCAGCACTGGGTCTCCCAAGGTACAAGTACAAACCATTGTGTACCCAGGTCTTGGCCACAGAGAGAATGCATATCTTTTCACAGACAATATGAGGCAAATCATCATGGGATCTCCTGGGACACCAATACAGACCACCAGGTGTTCGGGTCTCGACCACCAAGAAAACTCAATCAGTAATGCATCGATGAACCAGGTGGCCAGAATGCACCACATCTGTCACTAAAGAATCAGTGGAGCTGGTGAAAATTTATCGAGAGAAATGAAAAGGCTCTCACTGCATGGTACTATCTGGTACTTAGACTGCTCAAAGCCCACAGTACCATCTGGTGCAAACACTTCCCTTGGGCTGCAAAAGCTGTCTACAAGGTACGAAATGAGGTAATACAAAGCCCCCCCCTTGATGAGAGAATCCAAGGATCTCAACACCGCTTCGCCAAGATAAATCTTCTCCCCTTGCATGCAGAAGGCCATGAACCAATTACATGTAGAGATCATGACATCCCCCTTGAAATAAATGATCATGGGAAGAACACCCCAACAGTGGCTACATATGACAAAAGCTGAATATGTGATGATGTCGCCTGTGAAGAAAGGATAAAGCTAAAATGGCTATCATGTGTACAACCTCCTCGTGCACTGTCTAATGCATGTCACTCATAAGCTCCAGAGTAGGAAGAGAAGAGTAATCAGTCGCACCTCGGACACCCTGAGACTGCCAGAGGTCCACGCTGACAGGGTCCTAGATATTACCCTCATCAGACTGAGAAGGTTCAGGAATGGGGAATATGTTGCCAAATTCTCCATGGCTGGGAGAGGAAACTGGGGTTGAATAAACCAAATCTGGCATTTGAAAGAGGTTCTAGCTAGCAGAATCTAGAAGAATGCGGTGGAGAAGATGGTGCCTGATGCTCCTGGACCGGAGTGTAGGGATGAAGCTAGATCTGTTTATGTAGAGCTCATCCTTGCAGCCGCTACATCCATTGCACACTCAAGTATGCACAGGTTCTCCTACACTACGGCCAAATTAACCTGGAGAAGGGAGGTGCACTCACCATCTCAACATGATCCTCCTCAGTGACTACACGAAGCTCAAACTCAACATCCTCAACTACAGCAACACCTCACTCGATGTAGCACCTCCACCTCCATATCTGTTCTTTGAAGCTGAGAGGCTATAGGTGCAGTATCTCTTAAAGGGCCACCTTTTCATAGGTCATGCGCTTGTGCTGGACGGTCAAGTGGAGAAAGTGGAGGTATGTCAAGCTTTGAGGTAGGAGACGTGTAGAGCTCAGAAGAGAGGGATGGCCCGGGTGCCAAGGAGAAGGATGGAGGTGAGCTAAAGGATGTCTCGGAGCTGTCCATGATGTCATATTCAACACTCAATGCCTCTGAATCCCCATCCTATGAGGCACTGTCTGAGGCTGTGATGAAACTAGACTCACAACCATCTGGATTGTGTCCATTACAACTCTTAATGAGCTGCTCATCTAGTGTTCCCTGTAGTGCGCGAAGCCAGTCCTCTGCATCCTGAAACTCGCACACTCAAGAAATGTGTATGCATTTAGTCCTTTGCATATCCCTGGTGAAGAGGTGATCAGGTGCATCCTTTGCTGTGGGAGTGTTGCTAGATGATGCCTCTTGGAAAGCAGCAGCATAAGCATGTTGCTTAATGATAAGAGAACAAATCTCATCCTCCTCAGCATGAAATCTTGCACACGTAAGACTAAGTATTGCTGTCTCATCCTGAGAAGCTGAGGCAGAGGCTCCCCCACCCTCTCAGACGTAGGAGGAGTAATCTTGGTGGCCTCTACGTCACCGCGTCTTCTTGGGCATAGAGATTGAGGGTAACCATGAGCACCGTATGCTCAACATGCACTGGGGTATGTTTGCGTTATGGGATAGCGGTTCACTGGCCTTCTGGCTACAGTTTCCCATGTGTATATTCATATGAAATCCATTGGACAGAGGCTTCTGAAAACCGTTGACCCTTCGCAGTTGGAGGACCTAGTGGACATGACGACCTGCCTCCATGTTATCGGGACTGTGATGTTTCTTGGTACCACAACATGTGTAGATGCTGCAATAACGTTCAACTTTTTGTCCCAGTTATCCTAGTACCCACATTGCATCCACCTCAAGGTGGCGGTGTGTGTTGTTTGCTATGTCATGTCCAAAACCTGTCTTCGCTTGTGTTTTTGTGCACGACCTTTTGTCATCGTTCATGGATACACAGATAGCAGTTGGGCTCAAGATCATGATGAGTACAGCTGGTAGGGATATATGTTCCTCATCGGTGACATCACACTTTCTTGGAAGAGAAAAAAGCAAGGTTGTGTTGTGCACAACTTGACTAAGGCCGAGTATCTCGCTCTTGGTGCCAGTGTCTGCAAGAGCATTCGGTTGAGTTGTCTCATGCAGCAGCTATGCCAGCCCATCCACTGCATCACGCTTTGTTGCGACAACGGAAGCACGTGTCACATTGCTGAGCACGATGACATGCATCACGCTCGTACAAAGCACATCAATATTGAACATCACTTTGTCAGTGAATGTATTGTGTGTGGTGATGTGCACCTCATTGTAGTTGACATACTCCTCCACCGTGATGACTTCCTCATGAAGGCACTCTGCATTGGGAAGTTCAAGGTGGCTATGCAGGTTGTTAGTCTTCACTCCGTCCATGTCAATCTTGGTTGACGTGTCTGTATTCTATCACCTTGTTCTATTTTTTTGTTGCGTAGCTATTGCAGCTGCGTTAGCTCTGCTAGTTTCCTAAATGCTGGTGTTGTCACTACTGCTGCTATGATGGCTTCTGCTACAGTTATTGCTATTGCTGCTCCAGTTGGAAAAACACAGTGTGTTGCACGTTGCCCACCTGTAGGAGGAAACTTGCAAGTTGTGTGCACAATATCGTTGCTGCAAACGTGCTCTGTTTCACTTCTGCTACTTCACACTGCTGCTTGCTGCCAAATTCGCTCATTGCATGTTACCCAGCGGGTTGCTGGTTGCTGCTGTTGCTTGCTGCTGTCGGCTGTTAAGGGACTGCTTGTCGCTGCTTATCTTGCAGATGTGCTGCTGTTTGTTGCTGCAAATTTGCAGATTTGGTGCTCCTACTTTTTCATATCTGATGCTAGAAATCTGCTGTTGGAGATGTGCAACTGACTGCTACATCACAGAACTTGCAATGTGAGTGTACTTTGCATGTAGAAGTTGTTGATGTACACTGCTACAGCAAGCCTTTTTCATGCGATGATGATACAAGATTGCTGCTGTTGCTGCAATCTGCACACAACATATGGCACATCATTGCGCATGTTGCTTGCAAGCTTTTGCGTTGTTGCCAACATGCTCCAAGCACAGTACTATCGTGCTGCTTTGCACGTGGCTGTTGTGCTGTTTTGTATGCGGCTGCCACGCTGTTTCTGCTGCTGCCGTTATGCTGCTCTGTGATATGCTACTCACATTGCCACGATTCATTGATTGGGTCAGCCAGTTTGCCCTGCAGTAGCAGCAGCCGTCAGGGATGCTGCTGCTTATGGCGCCAAGATAATGCATGCGGAAGAAGGCATCCAGGTGGCCTAAATATCATCTGTTAAACCTAAAGATCAAGTGAACACTCCACTTGTCGCCGATCTTGTGCCGATACACCGGCGTGGCACTATGTGGTGCATCTCAGGTGCATTTCATACTTGCTCTGCTACTTTGTTGCTCGCACGATCCCCCTCTGCTCCGGTACCATGATGAAATTGTTCTAAGGCATGCAGGCCCATGCTTCATGACACATGAGCTATATCGATGAGTGGGAGAATAACATCATCAAAAGTTGGTTAAGTCTTGAACACATGAAGTAAGAAGCAAGGGAGAGATTACAACAAGCCTTACTGTGAGCTTATGTACTAGGGACTGGCGGCTAAGTCCCATCATCCACGTTGCACAAAAATTCACGAATGGGGAATACGCACACCATGGTATGTGGAAGAAGCATGAAAGTTTTCTCGAGGCACCAGAACAGCCCACTGAGTGCCTGGGTCTCGACTGAAAGGAAACTATGAGATGTACCCAAAACATGTCTAGGCTCTACGGCGGTATGCTAGGAACACCAATAAGCCAAAGCTAGAAAGCTAGGCCTCCCGAGACGCCAGAGCATGTCACCGGACATCCGGTCTTAGCCATATGCATACTATATGCTACAGATCAAAATTCGGTGAAGAATCAATCAGGCAACACTAGGTCTCCTGAAGTACCAGTACAAACCACTGTTGAGGTCTCGACCATAGAGAGAGAATGCACAACCTATCAAAGGCAATATGTGGCTAATCATCACGGGGTCTCCCTGAGCACTGGCACAGACCACCAAATGCCTAAATCTCAACCATTGAGAGAACTTTATCAGCCATGCATAGGTGAACTAGGTGGCTACAATGCACCACACGTGTCACCGAAGAAGTAATGCAGCTGCCAAAACAACATCGGGACAAACCAAGAAGCTCTCACCAATAAGAGTCACTGCCGCCGCCACATCCTTAGACCCGTCGCAGCTGACGTTAGCAGCAGCAACGTCACCATGCAATCGCCACCACCATAGCAAGAGGAGCTGCGGCAATGATGAACTCCAGCAGCCACGCCAAGCAGTAGCAGCAGCACCGGGTGGCAGCAGTAGTTGTGTCTGGTTCCCAGCTTGTACAGCAAAAAAAGGGAGAAGCAGCTTGCAGCAACAGCTTGTTGCGGCGGCTTCGAGGAATGGCAGAGCGCAGCGGCAACAGTTTCTTGTAGCAGCAGCTGCATCACCAGCCGCGAGCAGCAACAGCAGCTTAGCAGCAACAGTAGAAGCAGCAGCGGCGCAACAACAACAATGTAGATGTTGCAGAAACAACAACAGCAGCAGCGGCTACAGTCGTGCAGCAGAAGCCGCGGCGGACGCAGTAGCATTAGACCCATCGTAGCAGCAGTAGCTGGCTTACGCAGCACTGCTGCTGCAGAGCAGTGCTGCTGTGTAACACTGTCGCATAGTTATGCAGAAACTATGCAGCATTACGCAGGCCTGCGCAGCCCCTACACAGCCACGAGCAGCGGGCGACTCGATCACCCCCACCGGTCATGCGGAGTCCGCATAACCTCCAAAAAAAGGAAGAGAAAATCATAATGACAAAAAAGATGACAATATAGAATAAGAAAATCACTGTTGTAACATACGCCATCGGGAAAAACACTAGCTTTTCTCCTAGCGTAAAAAACGCGACGTCATCAACTGTGCTGACGTTAACAATTTTGGGTGAAAACATCAGTTCTTTCTCCACGTTTCAACTTCTTGACAAATGCTTTCGGTTCTCTGTTTGGTCCATTTTGACGTTTGGCCCCATACTGAGCATTGTGATCGCATCTGTCCGTGACAAGGGCAAAGGGCTAGTTGACCCCTCCTCTTCCTCCTCCTCGGGGATTACAAGTCCATGGTCGCAGTCACTCGCGATCGATGAGCTTTGTCGGTCGCGGTACAAGATGCGTCGACATCAGCAGCGGCAATCCGACGCGTTGCAAGAGATCGCGGAGCTACTACGGGGCCGTTTGGGGACCTCACAGCAGCCACCTGGAGGATCTACTCGAGCTGTACCATCTGTTCAGGAGTCTACACCCTACACTGCATCGCGGCCTCAGCACCACTCATCATGGGTTGACACCTGGGATGAGGAGGGGATAGAGGATGACACACGCGGGCATGAGATTCGTGTGCTTTAGGAGCACAACCGTGAGTTATGTCTGGGGTCATAGCCTCTCAATTACCAACATTCTCACACTGGTGGGGTCCCTATACCTCGTCCATCATCTCCCCAACCTATGGTTGCCATCCCCATAGAGCAGCAACCGAAGGACTTTGAGACACCTCCTCCACCCTGGTACGATAGCGACGAGGGCTTCGATTGCTAGGAGACCTTATTTCAGGTGTAGGCCAATTCTGCCGGCGTTTGGCCCTTCTACCACTGCGAGTACCAGACCCCCGATGCTCACCTGGTCTAGAGAGCAATGAGAACGATGCGCAGTCTCTTCTACGCCATGCCATGGGAGACTGTGGTGGACTTCCGACCCTTCCTTGGTGAGACTGGGACTGGGACTAGAGCAGATCCGCGTCAGGGCTAGAAGCTGGCCCTAACACTTCTCGTTGCGGAGACCTCTAACATAATGCCAGCTCGACTACTTGAGTTTCACTCTCTCCGTCAGGCTCCCACGGAGCTTGTAGCTATTACTCGAGGTGCGCGATGTGCCTTTACATGCGTCTTGGGACCTGTGGCGGGACGCAGTTGTGGACACTCGACACCATCATGGTGGGGGTGCATTTGGACCACGTGGAGATCTTTACAGGCTTCCATCGCATGGATCTCTTAGAGTTGTCGGAGTCACTACAGCTGCTTCCTTGGACCCATCGCTACTTGCTCTAGGCCAAATCGGCTCATGAGGCTGCCATCGCCCATCAACAGAGTCCACTTGTAGTAGCAGTGACTGCTACCCCTCCTAAGCCTCTGTCCCACCTCCACCGCTTCCTCCTCCTCCTCCTCTACTCTGAGTGACAACACTCAGGATGTTGCAGCGACTGCACAAGGGAAGAAGGGTAAGAAGCAACATGGGTAGGGATAGCAACAATAGAAGCAGAAGTCAATAAGTAGTGATAGTGGACGTTCTGTCCACTGCTACAAGTGTAGAGGCGCTCAATGCTACATGGAATGCGAGCAGCCCCTTGAATGGACTCGGATCATGTGCGGCCTTTGGAAGGTGCACACGTAGCGGATTTCCTCTAGTGACACACGAACGGGGCGTGCCGCAAACACAACTACAGCAGACACATCCGTTTCACTAGGCGACAGCGATGATGTGGACCCTTGGGATTGCACGATCGTGGAGCTTCAACAGTTGTTGGCTCTTTGTACTCAGGGAGGTGCGAGTGTGTTGTCACAGCCGAGTGATCTCGAGACAGCTTGTCTTATTGCGTCTATTGCCTGTGATGATGCAAGTGGTAGAGCTCAGTTGGCTTGCGATGAGGATGGACCTGACAGTACCGACTGGCTTGACGAGTCATAGATTTGTGCTGTTCATCGTTATCCTGAGTCCTCTGCTACACGTGCAACAGAGGCAGAGTGTTTTGTTGCATGTTGCTCAGTGTCAACGCTTGGTCGTGAGCCCAGTGGCACCTGGATCATTGACTCTGGTGCCACCCATCACATGACTTGTCCTTGTAGTGACTTCGTTGTGCTCGGTCCCGTTGAGTCCGTTTGGTCCGTTTGCAAGGGGTCTGGTCAGTCGTTGCCTGTACAGGGAGTTGGGGTTGTGCGGTTTGATGGTCCGTCTTGCCCCTTGTACATTTTGGATGTGCACTTTGTCTATGCTCTTGAGATCAGCTTGCTCTTTGTTCGTGCACGCAGCAACATGGGTCTCACTGTTGAGCACTCTTCTGACTTTGCCATGGTGATTGCTCTTGACACATGTGCCGTCGTACTTCATGTCTCTGTTATTGATGACCTCTATCATGTGTCTCATTGCATTCCCTTTGTTTCTTCTCCTCCACTGTCTTCTGCCCGTGTGTTTGTCACTGGTGTTCTCTTCCCCGAGCACCGGTGCTTGTTACATCGTCGCCTCTGCCATGCGAGCTCAAGAATTGTGTCCAAGCTCATTTGAACTCATCTAGCCCTCGGTCTTGACGCGGCTTCATTTGAGAAGCCGCCCGAGACCGATTGTATTTTTTGTGCCCCGAGTAAGATGCATCACTACGCTTACCCTGACTCCTCCTCCCGGGCACTGCGCTCGCTACATTTGATCCACTTGGACCTTCTCGGTCCTCTCCGAGTTGAGTCCCTCTCTCATCGGGGTTGATATGTTCTCACCCTGATCGATGACTTCACCCGGATGCGGTGGGTCTACAACCTCCGCCACAAGAGCAACGCCAAGGTGGCGGTCCGCCTGTGGCTTGTGATGGCTGAGCGTCAGTCGCATCACACGTTGTGCACTTTTCGCTCGGATCATGGTGGTGAGTTCTTAAGCGAGATGTATGCCTATTTTTCTGAGCACGGTTTTTTTCACCAGCTCTCCGTCCTTGCTACACCACAGCAGAACGATGTGTCTGAGCGTTGGAACTGCACTATGGAGGATGCGGTTCGCGACATGCGGTATGAGCCCGGACTTTTGGAGTCCTTTGCCTTAGAAGGCTTCTCCTACGTGATGTGGGTCTTGAACCGCTTGTCACATGGTCCTCTTCCAGACCATGTCACGCCGTATGAGTTATGGTTTGGCCATCATACTGATCTCCGTCACGCCCGTATTTGGGGGTTCTTCGCCTGCCTCTGGTACACCGAGGACCAAGAGGGTTCCAAGGTCGCACCTCGGAAATGCATGTGTACCTTCCTCAGCATCTCCCCGCGATAAAGCGCCTGGCACTTTTGGGACCCTGCTCGCCATCGCATTGTCGAGTCTCGAGGTGCTCTCTTCTTTCAGGCTCTCACCTACCACGAATTTTCCAGCATTCTGTTGGTGGCCGCCAACCACGTTCCTTCTTGTGCGACCTCCCGGCGGATGGGAAGGTCTAGTCCTTCAGATAAGTCTGTCCGGGCCTCCTCACCAGCGGTCTGGTCTCTGGCTGCTGACGATCCGGCCATCATGATTGTGGATCTAGTGGTCTCATCAATCCCCTCTGACACATCTGATCCCGTGCCGATGTCAGACCCCTCTGGAACACCTGATCAGGTGCCAGTGTCGGTCCCCTCTAACACACCTGATCCCGTACCGGTGTCGACATCTTTGGCGCACCTGATCCCGTGCTAGTGTCGGTCCCCTCTGACACACCTGATCCCATGCCAGTGCCGGTACCTTCTTGCACACCCGATTCCGTACCAGCATCAGCCCCCTCTAGCACTTCTTGTCTTGTGCCGGTGTCAGTCCCCTCCGCCACACCCACTCCCATGCATGAACCTTTACCCTCTGTGGCGGTGGCCTAGTAGCCTTCTCCGCAGCCTGAGGTGAGCGCATCAGCATTAGGCTACTCCTGCAAGCCCGGTGGTCGTCTCTGACCACAAGCCTCTAGGGCTCAATGCACTGGTCACTCACCGCATAGATGCCCAACCCATAGTGTTCAGCGTGGCCCTGGCACAAAGGCCCTTGGCTTGAGTATCTAGGCAGACTACACTAAGGTGTATCCAACATGTCCAATCGGGGACGAGTTGGTCTCCCGAGAGTTTTCGGTCGCTTGCGATGCCGTACCGGACCTTGCCGTGGTCAAACCAAGTCTGGAGGCATGTGTCTTAGCCACCCAATGCTCTCTCGCGATGATGCCTGATCCAAGGATGCTGAAGGAGGCACTCTCAGCTCAGGATGTAGACCTATGGCATGCTGCTTGTCGAATGAGCTGAGAGCCATGTATGAGCACGGTGTCTACGAGCTTGTCAACCTTCCACGTGGGCGGAAGGCTCTATAGGCCAAGTGGGTCTTTCGCACAAAGGTGAAGCCTGATGGAACACTGGATCGCTACAAGGCTCGCTTGACGGCCAAGGGGTTCTCCCAAGTTGAGGGTGTGGATTTCACAAACACCTTCACACCCATTGGCTGCATGACCACCGCTCACGCTCTGTTCGGGGTTGTTACTCACCACGACTGGGAGTTGCACCACATAAATGTGAACAACGTATTCCTCCATGGCACCTTAGAGGAGATCTACATGGTCCAGGCACATGGATTTGAGGTCGTTGACAAGGTCTGGTGCTTACGCAAGGCCTTGCATGGATTGAAGTAGTCTCCCAAATGCTGGAACTTGGAGATTACTAGCACACTAACACGTGCCAATTACGTGCAAAGTGACGCTGACCCGTCCTCATTCTCAGACGGATAGCTGAGAGCTTCACCGCCATCTTGGTCTACGTGGAGGACCTCCAGATTGCTTCTCCTTCTATGGAGGTTGTTAAGAAGGCCAAGGCAGTCCTTCAGATTGCCTACAGGATGATGGACCTTGGTCCTGCAACTGTGTTTCTCGGGATGGAGATCGTGCGAGATCGTGAGCACCGAACACTCTTGCTGCACGAGGCACGTTATGCCCATGTTGAGGGGGAGCGGATTGCTGACCTCCTTGGTGCAGTTCCCACAGCCTCCACCCCCACGACACTTGATGGACAGGTGGATGATCCAGCACACCTGGAGGAGACTGTGGACGTGACATTGTACTTGCGCTTGATAAACTTGGCCACTACCACATGACCCGATTTTGTCTTTGTCGTCAACCTCCTTGCACATTTCTCACAGTGTCATCGGGCAAGAGCCCTTCATGGGGATGTGCGAGTGGTGCGGTACGTGTTCTCCACACCGTACCTTGGACTCTGCTTTTGACGGCAGTGTTTGGTGGTGGTTGACGGCTACATAGACAGTGATTGGGTGTAGAGTGCTGATGGGCGCAGTCAGATTGGCTACGTGTTCCTACAAGGTGGCACCGCTGTGTCATGACGCATCGGCAAGCAGGGTTGTATCACACATAGCTCACCAGAAGCTAAGTATGCTTCTCTTGGGATTGGGGTTGCTAAGTTGGTGTGGCTATAATGTCTGTTCCGTGAGTGGCATCAGTTTGTGCCTTGTGACATTCTACATTGTGAAAACGAGGATGCTCTTGCCATTGCAAAAACCTCTGGTGTATTTCATGCACGCACGAAACACATTGCTGTTGAGCATCACTTTGTTTGTGATCTTGTGGAGCGACATGTGATCTCCGTAATTTGGGTCGGCACGGACATGCAACGGGCTGACTTCTTGACCAAGGCACTTGCACGCAGAAAGTTCATGGTGGCCATTCGTTCCGTCGGGCTTCGCCCCTTGCCTCATAGTGGCTTAGAGTGGGGTGAGTGAGCATGGACTGTTGAGCATCTTGTTGCGCACCTGTGTCAGTTTTGCACATGTATGGACATGGATACCATCGGTTCATGGGGGAGTGTTGTAATGTGAGTCGTCACTGTCTGTACAGCTCACTATGACCACTCGGCTGTGTCCATGCTCCTATCGATCCCTGATGTAGACCCTGTTGGCAAAGAAGCACTAACGAGTGGTGGCTCCACCCACCAGCAGCTGCAAAACAGCTGCCACGACATCCCGGGTGCTTGCTGGGATGCTTTGCATTTTTTCTGCAGACGCTAGAGTTCCTTTCAGCAGACTAGCTTCGGAGCCTGATTTGCATGTTTTGCATTGTCTGCGCACTGATCCATGCTAGACCTATGCGTGTGACCAGTCGTAGCGTCTGGCTTGACATTCTTCATCTCTAGGTTCAGACGGTGTTGTGTTTGGATACCTGTGCGTAAAGGTACGGCCAAAGCAATGGTTTTAGGCCAGGTTTAGGAGGAACCGACAGTGCGGGTGCGTCACCCGCCGTACGCCGCGGTAGGTATTCATGTTGTGGTTTTGTCAGTTGTCATTTCTCTCTATATTACTGAGATATTGAAGCTTATGAGATTTTGCACGTCTCCCTAGCCTGACCCTTGCTGTTTCTTGCACCTGCTTGCTTGCTAGTGCACCGCTCACTGGATTATGTCGCCACATCAGCAGCAACAAGGCTAGGAAGCTTCCTAGTTATTTCTCATGTGCGTGTTTTGTGGGTGTGTTTGTGTGTGTGGGTGGGTGTGTGTGTGTGTGTGCATGTGTGTATGTGTGTATGTGTGTGTGTATGTGTGTGTGTGGTGTGTGTGTGTGTGTGTGTGTGTGTGTGTGTGTGTGTGTGTGTGTATGTGTGCATGCGTGCATGCATGCGTGCATGCGTGCATGTATACGTGCGTGCGTACGTGCGTGTGTACGTGCGTGCGTGCATGCTGTTGGTTTGTGTGGCTTCCATCCGTCACCTCGCATTGGTGGTGTGGAGCAGCAATACTGGAGAGCACAATAATATGATCCTTGATGCGGACGCAGCTGGTGCAAGAGCACCGTCGAGTATGGGCCCTATACACCAGCAGCTTCCAAATAGTTTCCACGACATCTTGGGTGCTTGTCGGGTTGCTTTGCGGTTTTCTGCAGACGCTAGAGTTTTCTCGGTGGACTGGCTTTTGAGCCCCATTTGCACGTTTTTCATTGTCTGTCCACTGATCAATGCCGGACCTGTGTGACCATTCGTAGCATTCGGCTCGATATTCTGCATCTCTAGGTTCAGACGGTGTTGCGTTTAGATTCCTGTGCGTGGAGCTACGGACAAAACAATGGATTTGGGCCGGTTTAGGATGAACAGATACTGTCGTGTGCGTCACCCGCCGTGCGCTGCGGCAACTGTTTATGTTGTGTGCTTGTCAGTTGTTGTCTCTCTTTGCATGTGTTTTGTTTCATGGAAGAACCTCTAACACTGTTTGTGTCGTCTAGCCAAACCCTTGCCGTTTCCGTGCGACCTTTGTTGACGCTGCAAGCTCACTTAGTGCTGATGCCCAGCCAATTGCAAGTGTACTAGGCAGCTTCCTGGAATTTTCTCATGCAATCAGAGCAAAGGAGCCACAGCTCGTGGTGCTGTGCAGCAGAGACGCAGCATCAGCAACAGCAACATGAGACACAGCTGCCACAGCAATCCTTGGAGTGATCACCACATTACGTTCCACGCAGTGAGGAGTGCTCGTGCCACCACGGTGTGAGGAGCCACACCAGCAGCAGCCAAGGCAACATCAGGCTGCAGCCAAAGAGGTGGGCGTCCACAGCAGCCGCGGCAGCCAACGTTGCTAGACTAGTTCAGCGACCATCGTGAGAAAACGGTAAGAAGGTACAGCATCGGCAACCATGGCAACAGTAGCCGCAACAGTAGGGCAGCAGTCGTCACAGCCACACTTGAAGCCACACTCATAGCCACACTCGTGGCACATGCAGCAGTAGTAGTTGCTAGCAACAGCTAGCAACCGCCAGAAATAGCTAGCAGAAATAGCTAGTTGTAGTAGCAGCAGCAACAGCAGCAGCAACAGCAGTAACAGCAGGCGGTAGTTGTATTAGGCGGCAGTAGCAAGCGTAGCAACAGAAAGCAGCTGTAGTAGCAACAACAGTGGGCACCAGCAGTAGGCGACTGTGAGTAGCAAGAGCAGGCGGCAGTGAGTAGCTAGCAGTAGTAGCTAGCGGTAGCAGCGGTAGTAGGTGACAACTACAGTAGGCAGCAGCAACAAACTACAGTAGCAATAGCGAGCGACAGTAGCAGTATGGAGCTACGAGCAGCAGTAGCAGGCGACAGTGAGCAGCAGTAGCAGCAAAAGGCAGGTGTAGCAACAATAGCAGCAACGGGCAGTAGCCACAGTGACAGCAATAGCGGTAGCCACAATGGCGGCAGGCAACTGTAGCGTGCGGCCGTAGCTGCTCACGCTCACTATAACAGCTGCAGCAACAGCAGCCACTGTTGCTACTTGCTCGCACCACGAAGCTGCATTGTAGCTTCACGCTACAAGCAAGCACCCCAAAGCTGCTTGCTCGTAGCAAGCTTGCACGTCAGTAAGCTCACCGAGTGAGCTCGCTCGACGAACTCACCGAGCGAGCTTGCTCCACGACCTTGATTGAGGCTAGGGTCGAGCTGGACAGGGAAAAGAAAATGGAGTGGGAGAAGAATGAGGGGTCCTCAAGTGGGACACCCCACAAAAACCCCAAAAGAGGTACCCGAGGAGGTTGTACCTGGAGAAAAAGGGAAGGGGGAGGAGGACAGGGGGGTCCTCAAGTGGGCCGATCGAGAAATACCCTGAAGAGGGTAACTCCACTAGCACCGAGCATTCGGTGAATAAGAAAAAAAGGAGGGGTGGCCAGAGGTCACAACTATTTGCTGGTGATAGCGACCGGTGCAGTAGTAGTAGCCGCTACTGCAGCGGCACCACTAACAACATTACCAGCAGTTGGAAGTGTGGCGGAGACCACCGCCGTCGGCGTTGACGGCGGCCGTAGGCAGCTGCGACAGTAGCAACAGCAGCACCGAAGGTGATTTGAGGTCACATATTACAATAGCTCTCGTGACAGCGTTGAAGCGCGTCTAAGAGATTCTGCTTTGATCGCCCACCTCCTCCTGTGACCTTATGCCAGTGGGAACAAGTGCAGTGTGCACTCATCCACGCCAGGCTCCGAAGATGAGCTTTGGCGTTGATGGAGCGCAGCTAGCACCATGGTTGGTGCTAGCACTACATGCATGGCAGACGCCAAGTACACACTGGCAGTTGCAGCCATGGCACACGGCTCCAGCGTCTGCCAGCTATACTTGTTACTACTATGGGAATGGGCACCATGGCTGGCTCCCGTGTTGCCAGCGCCCTGCATGGTGGCAACCGCCTTCGATACAGTCTCGCCCTTCGTCTTCACCATGCAACTCAGAGACGTCGGATGATGCTGTGGCACCCCTCATTGGAGCCATGGTGGTGTTGTATGCCGAGCTCCAGGGTCTAAAGCGTATGGTGCAATAGCTCACAGACCACGTGGTCTCTGAGCGGGTTGTTGCCACCATGCTGCTGCAGAAAACCCAGTCTTCCTCCCCGCCATCCTCACCTCTGACGCAATCATCACCCAACGGTGCCTCGCCACCTGACCTCAGCTCCACATGTGACACCCTCCGCTCTTTTCTGGAGTAAGTCGGAGTCATCACGACCTCCGACTCCATCGCTCTCTTAGCCGTCCCCTGTGGCGGCACCCCTCGTGCACACACTCGTCATGTGAGACATCGGATGGCAAAACTGGTTAGACGTGCTCAGCCAGCAACAGCTATGCAGACAGCAACAACACCACAAGTGACGGACGTTGTTGAGGAGCCAATTCCCTCATCCTTGGTCGCGGGATTGGTGTATCACCCCCTCTAAGCTTCTGCCGGTGTGTCGGTCATGAGGGGGATGGAGTGTTCGCCAATGACTACCGTTAAGTTGAGGACTAAAGTAGTAGACGCACACAACGTGAGGCGCACAACGCACTCAGTTGGCGCATCACCTAGAGCAGACAGACGCCTTTGTTGTGGGGAGGAATTTTTGTCTGAGGAGGAGTGGTCTGACACTGATTCAGCTCTAGCCATTGAGTTGGAGATTGCAGCCGATGTGGCAGAGGGAGCTGGAGAGGCAGCAAAGGCTATTGATACCTTGACATTGGTCCGGACGATTGGAGTTGCTATGGCGGTGGCAAGATTTGCAGCAAAGCCGTCATCCTCATCCCCAGTCACGGGGTTGGTGCGCTACCCTCTTCTAGTTTCTGCCAGTCCGCCAGCCGGTGGCGGGGTGGAGAGTTTGCCGACTACCGTAGGAAAGCACAAGATTGATGTGCCAGATAATGCTGTACGGCGAGAGAATGTGGCTGACTGCCAGGAGGGGGTGGACGTCCCTTGTGATGACGACGAGTTATACGTGGAGATTGGTCAGACACGGAGTCAATGGTAGACGTAGAAGCCCGGTGTGCTGTTGTATTTGCAGCAGTTGAAGCACGAGCGTAGGATGACCCTTATACGATGGTAGACGTTTGTGTATGTGATACATTGACTATGCTTGATGAGCTTGCAGCAGCCACCATGAAGGACGCAAAGTGAGCTGTGGACCTCCGGCTCATGGGTGCCTTGACCAGCGTTGCTAACACCATGGGGGTTCCAGCCAACGGCATAGATATACTTCCCGTGCATGAGGGTCTGTGCTCCGTGATAGACGCTCAAGAGACAGCCGTAGCTGGAGTGGAGGCGCACGTGCATAGTCTTGTGGCCGAGCTGTAGGAGGACAACCACCGTTGTTACACAGTGGATGTTCTAGCATGACAGGCTGTCAAGGAGTGTGCGGAGGATGTGCACACGTGTCTCGAGGCAGCTGAGTGTTCTCTACAAGATGCACGTCTAGTACAGGCAAACCTCGAGCAGCAGGTGGATGATGGGCTGTGCACCAGGGGTCCCAAGGAGAATCTCGACACCAATCACACCTTCGATGACTGCGTCGACTCCGCGGATGCAGATGTACCTACACATGCCGACGTTTGACAAGTAGATGATGGCAGAGCGTCAGGTGTGTCACGAGGGGCAGGTACCTTCACAGCAGCCGATCCTACAGCCCTAGAAGATTTATGTAGTGACTCATTGGCTTGCGTCCACGCCCTACCACCAGCTCATGGCCAGGCAGCACTTGAGTCGACGACTAATGTTCACGACGTCGACTTGTGCGACGAGCAGGCGCAGCTCCACTCCTTCCTACGGGATGAGATTGCGAGGCTGCAACAAGCTCTGGCTCATGCCGATGCGCACACAATCGAGGTCCACCATCAGGTTCATTCCACCACTGACCGCTTACATGTCGCAGATGCAGCAAACGAGTCAGAGCTCTCACGCTGCCATGTCAGAGCTCGTCAAGCTCCACTCACACCTCGACGCTACGGAGGCTGCGAGGCAATATGCAGCTCAACAGTTTGAGGCCATACAGCAGGTGATTGTTTTTGGAGGAGGCCCTTAGCGCTACACCAATCAAATCAGCAAATGATGACAGCAGTGATGACTACGACAACGATGACAATGTTAGCGACGACCACGACAGGGACGACTTCGCTCCGAGGTGAGCCTCTGTGCGAGCACATCCCAGCAGCATCGTCATCACCCTTGGATATGTGGCCATGGGGGAGCTTTGCTCCCTCCTCAGGGATTGTGTTGGGAGCAGCCATCAGCTTTGGTTTTGTTGTCAGCCTCTGTAGCCTAGGAAGAGTGTTGGTGTGTGGGCTTTGGCCTGCCACCCTTTTGAGGATAGCAAGGTTACTTGGGGTGTGGCACGATGCAATGGTCGAGGTTATGCTAGTGAAGACTCCCACACCTGGTGAGTTCTACCAGTCTGACGTGGAGACCCATTGCATCCATGTGTTATGTATGATCCATGCATGGTTTGGTCGAGATCCGGACACCCGGAGATGTTTTCCAAGGTCACAAGAAGACATTGTTTCTTTTTACATCTTGCATGATGTTTGACACGTAGGTGTGTGATTGACTTCTTACACGGTCAAGACACGGGCACTTGGTGAGTTACACCATGGTAACAAGGAGACCTTGTATTGTGGGTGTTTACGATAGACAGTGAGTGTGGTTCCTCACTCGTCGTTGTGGTCATGGATGTGTCAACCAGGGGGAGTGTTGGTTTGTATGGCTTCCACCCGTCACCCCGCACTGGTGGTTTGGAGCAACAGTACTAGAGAGCACGACGATATGATCCCTCATGCGGACCCAGCTGGCGCTGGAGCACATATGAGTACGAGCTCCATCCACCATCAGTTGCCAAAGAGTTGCCACGACATCCTAGATGTTGGCTGGGGAGCGTTGCAATCTTTTTTGCAGATGCTAGATTTGTCTTGCTGGACTGGCTCTTGAGCTCAATGTGCATGTTTTGCATTGTCTGTCCACCGATCAATGCCGGACTTGTGCGTGTGACCACTCGTAGCATCTGGCTCAAGTTTTTGCATTTCTAGGTTCAGGCATTGTTGCGTTTGGATACATGTGCGCTGAGTTACGGTTATAACAATGGTTCTAGGCCGGTTTTAGTGCAAAATGACACTGTTGCGTGCGTCACCCGCCGTGCGCCGTGGCAGCTATTCATGCTGTGTGTTTGTCTATTGTCAAACAGGAACCCCTCTTCCCTTACGCTACTATGTGGACCACCACGCTATGTCAAAAACGTGGAGGGGAGTGAGTAAAAGTCCTACGGGATGGAACCCGCTAAACGAGTCCACCCGTTGGCCGGCGAGAGAGAGCTCGCCGGCACTTGCTAAAAAAGAGGTCATGGGCAAACCTGCCCCATGTCACAACCTGCCCACAAACTGAGTTTTGACACATTCTGTGCCTGTCTAAACTAACGCGAACTCACAGGCAAGACTAAACTAGGTCACCAAGGTATTGCAGTTCACAGACAAACAAGCACAACAGTGGGTTGTCTCGAGGACAAATGTGAGCTCTCCAATAGGGAAGTAGCGACAACGTGAGTGTATCCTGAGGCCGCTCGCCAGCCGCCAGAGTTGCATCTACTCCCCCAGTCTCCCGTACTCTCTGCCTCCTCAGGGATGTGCAAGGCAATAGACTTGAGCCAAGAGGTCACAGTAAGGACAACAACAACACTCCGCCATGACCACACGGCGAACAGATTCATGCATGTAGCAGCACTAATGCGAGCAACACCACAAGAAGAGTGATGAAAAATAGCAACGAATGCAGCTCAAGGGCAGAGTTCAGTCCATAGGACAGGCAGGATGCAACCCCACAGGACGTGCGGCTGCTAGAAACTTTGTACGGCTAACGGCCGTGATCAGAAAATCATCACACTATGAGTCGGTGCCGACCCACATGACCTGAATCTCACCTCGATCCACAAGATCTTGGATGTAGTGAAACTCGACGTTAATGTGCTTCGTGCATTCATGGAACACGCCAGATTTCTATGTGATGGCCTTTGCGCTCTCGTTGTCACATGGAAGCACTGTTGGAGCCATGGACTGACGCAGCTCACGCAACAGATGCACCAACCACATACTCTAGGTCGCACCAGCTCCTAGTGCCACGTACTATGCTTCTGCAGTGCTGCGAGTGATGCAGCCCTACTTGCCACTGCGCCAAGATACCGCGGTTCCCCCAATGAGGAAGTTGTAGCCGGTGCGACTCTTGCCGTCAGGACTCCATGCCCAGTCACTGTCCGTGTATCCATCGAGGACCATAGATGCCTTTCCTTGATAGTGAAGTCCCAAGCGGGCAGTGGAGACGACGTACGGCACGCATAGGACTACGGCTTCAAGCACCTGTCTACGTGGCGCCCGTGAGAAGTGTGCAAGCAGGTTGACTGTGAAGGCGATGTCCGGACGTGTCGTCGTAGCCAGGTACATGAGCAATCCAATGACCCGCAAGTACAAGGTCACATCAACCAGCTCCCTCAGCTTTTCTGGATCATCGACCTCCAGGGCGTCTTGTCCGTTTGGGATGATCGGGGTCGACGCCGTACGCACGCCGTTGAGCATATCAGCAAAGAGCTCCTTCAGAGAGAGGGCGTATCGCTCCTGATGGACCAGGATCGTCCGCTGAGCATGATCACGGACAATCTGCATGCCCAGGAACATTGTGGCCTCTTTTAGGTCTTTCATCTTGTATGTCGATTGTAGCACGCCCTTGGCTGCTTCAACAACCTTCAGATCAGGCGAGGCGATCAGAACATCGTCAACATAGACCAAGATGGCTGAAAAGGGGACAATGGTCTGGGAAAGAAAAAGTGATGGGTCCGCCGCGCTCTGGACATAGCCCGCTCGTAGGAGCGTGCCGGTGATCTCCTTGTTCCAGCAACGAGGCGAATGCTTCAAGCCGTACAGCGCTTTCTGTAGCTGGTACATGCGGCCGGTGCCGTCCTTGAACCTTGGCGGCTGGGCCATGTAGATCTCTTCTTTTGTCTTACCATGTAGGAATGGGTTGTTCACATCCATTTGGTGGAGTTCCTAGTTGTGCTGGGCCACCATGGACAGCAGACTCAGAGCTGTGGTCGTGCGTCCAACTGGTGCGAAGGTCTCAGTGGAATCGATCCCTTCCACCTGAGAGAATCCTTTCGTAGTCAGACTTGCTTTGTAGTGATCAACTATGTTGTCTGGCTTGAGATTTTTTCGCAAGACCCACTTAGCCTGAATGACCTTCCGTCCAGGTGGCAGGTCTACAAGCTCGTAGACCCCATGCTCATTTATAGCCGCCAGCTCAGCCTTGCATGCTGCACGCCAGTGTGCCGCATCTGGCCCGGGCAAAGCCTGACGCAGTGTGCTGGGGTCTGGCGTCACTCCCACCACACTGGGGTCAGGAGCCGCAGTACCTCCACTACGCGTGGCCAAGGCATACCCCAGTGAACTTCGATTTTGACGATTGATTTGTGCCATAATTTTTTCGACAAGTTTTTTGCTCTTCTGTAATTGTTTTGGGGGTACTTTTGAAATCGACGAAAAAGGGGGGGTGGATCGTTAAATTCGACGAACTGGGGCATGTCAATTTTTTTTCCGACGAATCAGCCCAAAAATGTTTCTTCTCGCTCTCGCGTTCGACTCCGTTCGAATGCGAGAGCGAGGAGCATACGACCATTCAGCATCTTGAATGGTTGCATGCCCATCGCGCTCGCGTTTATCGTTCCACCGAACGGCAAACGCAAGGTGGGGAGCGTTCTGTGGCCTCGACGGCCACCGAAACGCATCCTCGCGTGTTCGAACAACGTCGACCACATGATTTTAAGAAAACAAACATATCGATGCAAGACCAAAGAGACAAAGGACCCGGTTTTGAACTAGGCAGAGGCATAAGGGTAGACCGTTGAATTCGACGAAAACGTTTTGGAATTATTTTGGTGGTTCTTTTGAATTCGACGAAAAACCTTTTTCGACGTAATTCGACCATGGGAAAAATAGTTAACATCGAAATCAAAGTTCACTGGGGTAGGCCCAAGACGGAGGGCAAACGGTGACTGTGGACTATGCGGAGTCTGCAGTAAGTTGGAACGCGAGTGCAAGGAGAGCAAGGCCTGTGTTGCAGCCAGGGTGTACTTCAGTGTGCCCCTGTGCGCTGAGGCCCAACTTCCTTCTGCCGGGGTTTCCACTGCGCACGCTTCAAGTAGGACGAGGGCGGAGACATCCGCCCTCACCTCGTCGGTATGGCTCTGGTGATGATGCAGCTGGGACAGACGGCGGACATTCATCAGACACAGACAAGACTAGTGATGTGTCAGGTGAAGCCGGTCCGTCAACTGGGCAGACAATAGACGGGGACGGCACAGGTGATCTGACTGGTGACGCAGATTGCCCAGGGTGTGTAGACGACACTGGTGACTTTGCTGGTGACACGGACAGCATTGGTGGTGCAACCGATGACGCAGGCTTGTGCATCAAAGGGGATGCGGGAGGAACAATGGATGCAGGCAGGACAGGCAGCGCAGTCAATGTGGGCAACAGATACGACATTGGTGTGCACGCTGGTGGATGGGAAGGACCTGTAGCACCAAGTGTGACCGGGGCAGTGTTAACGATCACGTCACCCCCCCCCCCTCCGCATGGAATAGTTCCACACCCAGGGGAATGCGTCTGTGGAGTGCCACCAATAGGCAAGTCTCGGAAGGAGAGTCGCTTAACAAATAGGGCGTCCCGAGACACGAAAATGCGCCAACGACTGGGGTCCAAGAACCGCCAGGCCTTGGAGCGTGAGGCGACGCCTAGGAATGCGCAAACGCGGCCTCTAGGGGAAAGCTTGGACCCTTGCTGTTCTGGTGTAAACCAGACGCAGGCAAGGGACACCCACACACGCGCGAGCCGTAGGTCGGCACGACTTCCATACCACAGTTGGTATGGGGTGCGTGTGTTCAGGAGGGGGCCGTGAGGTATCTTGTTCCAGACCCATGTCATGTAGGCCATACCCTCAAAGGCAAATGCTTCAGGCATGCCGCTATCTACCCGCATGGAGTGAACTGCATCCTCCACGCTGCGGTTCCAGCGCTCTGACACGCCGTTCTGCTCTGGCGTGGCTGGGCGGGGAGGTTGTAAAACACTCCCACTGAGGCAAAGTAGTGGTCCTGATCTCCCATGAACTCACCGCCTCGATCAGAGTAAACGTTCTACAGGGTATGGCCGGACTGGCGTTCAGCCATAACGAGCCACGTGCAAACAGCTAACACCACATTGCTTTTCAGACGCAGACTGAAGACCCACCGCATGCGAGTGAAGTCATCTGTGATTTTCAGGACGTATCGCCCTCTGTCATCCTGGAACTCAACGGGGAGAGGCCCCAGGAGATCAGAGTGAACCAACTCCAGGGGCTTGAGAGTCCGGGAGTCAGACAGAGGGTGTGTGGCACGGTGCATTTTGCCTTGTGCGCATTGTAGGAAATTGGTCTTGGGCGGTGCCTCAATGGACGCTACGTCAAGACCGAGCGCAGGTTGGGTACAAACCAGACTATCTACGTGGGCATGACACAAGTTTCTATGCAGTAGGCGCTGATGCTCAGGAAAAAGCGTGCCTGTGACAAATGTTAATTCCTATGGACATACATTTCTTGTGGCCGTGAGTGCGCAGGACACATTGGTCCCAGGAGTGGAGGTGACGCACCATGAGTGTACGACATCCCGACGTTTGCGTCCGTGCGTGCTCGTCTCCACCCTGACCACGTGGCCAGTTGGCTCCCTCTACTTGGCTGCTCACTTAGCTGATCTATCGTAGAAGTATTTTTTTTACACCTAGATTATTCCCTCCGGTTGAGACATGTTTGGAGACAATTATAGGCTTGTCTGCACTTTGTCTTTGCTGATGTACCTGGGTTATCCGAGTTCGGAAACCCAAAGTTGAGGGGTGTGCAAGGGCTTTGCCCTTCCACTTCATAGTGTGCCGGCGAGCTTCGATCGCCGGCCGATGGGTGAGGATCTATTAGCGATCCTCACCAATGAGAGGGGGCTCTCCCCTTACTCCCACACTTGTGTTTGAAAAACGATGGCCGCCCCACGTTTTTTACCCTAGCATACCCTCTAGCGGACTGTTTTCCATGAAACAAGTTTCAAATCGTTCCTTAGACAACTCTCATGGTATCAGAGCCAGTTCATGGGTCTGCAAAGGACGAGACGGAGGGGCAAATCTTGAAGTAGGGGGCGGCCACATTTGTGCACGTAGAGATCCTCGTACAGTTGGAGCCGACAGCAGCTCCGCGATGGGTATAGGGGCGTCGAACACGTCCCCTTGGACGTCCCACAGACAGTGCATGAGGCACTGAGGGGGCAAAGCCGTTTGCAACTCGTTTGGTGGCCGTGGGACTGCAGCACCAACCTACTAGACACCCTACGGGTAACCCAAACAGGGAGGGACCGCTCAGGTGGGGTGGGGAGGGCAAGGGAAGGGACTGGGGGTCGGTTGCAAGTACCCAAGCAGTCCTACTGGTGGTTTTCCAAAGCCTAGGGCTCTCATCTGGATCCGGTGGTGGTGGCGGCAGTACTCACAGGGACAGTTTCTGCAGCCAGGCAGGGCACTTCTGGCATCGGTGCCCTGCACTACAGCGGCAGATGATGGAGAGGCAGTAGCAGCAATAACCGCAACAGCATCAGTGGCAGCAGCCGCAGTAGCAACACTAGCAATGCCCGTGGTCCCAGCAGCAGCAAGAGCAGTCACACTACCCAACAGCCAGCTGGAGTGGATCACAGAGTGCAAGACACACTGTTACCCCATCTACATTGGTCCCCTTTGGTGCAGCAACGATTGGACCGTCCATGCAGCAGCCGTTTGCCATACCACAAACACCTGCACCACCGACCTATCCAGGCCGATTCTACATGCCGCCCTCCTTGAGCATCCCAGTAGCTGTATTAGAGTGGGCTCAGTGTGTCTACACAAAGACAGCCCAGGCTCAGCAACTAGCAGCTCCACCACCAGGGTTTGTCTGGGCGGTATCGGCAGAGCCTCAGCTGCCTGAGATGACTGCCATCACACCTCAGCAGCCAGGTCAGAGGCTAAGTCACACCCATGTTACCACGAGCCATGCCCTTCCTATGCATGAGTGGTTGTTTGACACCGCAGCATCGCATCACATGTCCCTGCATCGTCAGCTCTTTGTTGCCTTTCACGCTGCGCACGGTGTGGATGGTGTGAGAAAAGGATCAGGGGAGATCTTGCATGTTGAGGGTGTGGGTACCGTTGCGCTACAGGCGCCGACGGGTGTACTGTGGTTGACTGGTGTGCTGCATGTCTCGCGGCTGAAATTGAATCTCTTGTCTCATGGACAACTAGACAAGCAAGCTAACATGTCCACAATAACGCAAAAGCAGCGATGCATGCTGTATGATGCTACGGGTGAGCTGTTGGCTGATGGGCCACTGCATGTTGACATGTTGTACCAACTCACACTCTTTCCCCTTGTACAGACACATTCACGCCAACCGCAACCACACATAGTGACTGTCATGGACTCAAGGCACACTGAGCTCATCCACCTCCGACTGAGACACATCCATACTGAAGTCGTCTCATACATGTTGAAGCATGAGTCTGCTCATGGCATTCGCCCAACGGATTGTACCCATGGTTTGAAGGATGGTGCATGCCTAGAGTGCCATGAAGGCAAGGCACACAGACAAACGTTCCACAGGTCCTGTAGTAAGAACACAACACCCTTTGCACTGGTTCATGCAGACCTCACCGGACCCATGCCTGTCCCCTCTCTTTAGTAGGCTCACTGTATGTGTTGACTCTCACAGATGATTACAGTGGCTTTCGCTGGGCCTTCTTGCTAAAATCCAAGGCAGATGCCCAAAGAGCTATCACGGAGTGGATGGCCCTAGCAGAGCGACAGACAGGGTGTAATCTTCTGGTATTGCGAACCGACAGGGGAGAGGAATTTCTAGGAACTCTGACCACTGCACTCAAGGCCAAAGGCATAGAACATCGGACTACTGCACCCTATACACCACAACATAATGGGGTTGCAGAACGATGGCACAGAACTTTGGGCAATGCACTTCGTACGTTGCTCACTGAATCAGGTCTATCATTCAGTTTCTGGAAAGTGGTAGTTAAGTACGTTACTTGGGTGTGGAATCGTGTCCCGCAAGGTCCACTGCCAAAGGCAGTAACACCTTGGGAACGTTGGCTTGGGGAGAAGGCTGACTTGAGACCGGCGCGAGTTTGGGGAACTATGGCTTGCGTGTGGTTTCCTCAACCTCAACGCGAACATAAGCTTAGTCCCCATGGACGCTGGTGTGTGTTTGTTGGAGTTTCTCACCCCTCTAAAGCATGGTGAATTGGGATCCCACGAACCATGCTTTTGTTGAGAGCCGAGATGCGTCTTTCCTTGAACACAGTAGAAGGAGTTCCGCATGCTACGGCAGGCCCCGCCAATGCCCCTTCCTGGCCATTATCCCCAGTACGTGAGTGTGCCTGTTTTTGTCCCCAGCCAAGCCCAACGGTCTGGCAGAACAGTGCCACGAGATGTTGGTGTAGTCTCACCTGTGCCTATGGATCTGCTCACTCCTACAGATCTTGCAAGCACAGACTCAGGTACTCCATCGCCCCCACCTGACCTGGAGCCCACAGGAAGGCCCACTGAGGCTCGAGTGACATCAGCACAACCTGCTGAGCCCTTGTAAATATCATTACGTACTCTGCCTCGGGTCGATTACAAATAGTTTTTTTCACACAGTCGGTGGCAACAGCGATAAAACCTCACTAACTGAACCACTAACGGTATTAGAGGCGAGGGGGCGCGTCGATGCTCCTGAGTGGGAGAAGGCCATGACGGATGAACTGAACGCCCTCCTAGATCATGGCGTGTACCAGCTGATGCCGTTGCCACCTGGAAGAAAGGCAATTGATGTCAAATGGGTGTTCAAACTAAAACGCAACCTAGCTGGCCTGATTGAAAAGTACAATGCCAGACTGGTGGCGAAGGGGTTTCATCAAATACCAGGACAGGACTTCACTGACACCTACACACCTGTAGGAAAGTACGGGTCAGGCCGCGCGTTGTTGGCAGTTGCGACACGTGAGGATTGGGATATCCACCAAATGGATGGGAAAAATGCATTTCTTAATGGTCCTCTTGAAGAGGAAGTTTACGTCAAACAACCGGAAGGCTTTGATGACGGCACCAACAGGGTATGGTTGATGTTGAAAGCCCTCTACGGCCTCAAAAAAGCCCCAAGATGTTGGAACAAAGAAATCCGACGCACACTGGAACATGGTGGGTTTACACAAAGCGTCTGCAATCCTTCTTTGTCTATGTGCTGGGAGGGAGGTGCTCCAAGTGCCCTGCTTGTCTACGTGGATGATCTGTTGATCTTGTCTCCCTCATCCAAACTCATAGCACAGACCAAAGCACTGCTCATTGCGCACTATCGCATGACAGATTTGAGTGAAGCTCAGATCATTCTTGGCATGACCATAGTCAGGGAGAGGCCAGCATGCACACTTTCCTTGCATCAAGGACGGTTCATCGTACATCTCACCGCGCGGTTCGAACACCTAGTGCAACATCTATCGCCACAGCATTCCCCCGTGAGCCCAGATGTATATGCTCACTTGCTGGACGCGCAGACAACGGATTGTGGACCGGCAACTGATCCTACGTTGTACTGAAAGACCACGGGCAGCTTGTCATACTTGGCTACCACTACACGACCGGATATCTTGAATGCTATCAACGTGTTTGCCCAGTTCAGCCAACAACCCTGCAGCACGCATCACAAAGCATTGCTCAAGCTTTTGCTCTATGTGTTGGACACGGCTGAGATTGGAGTGGTGTTTGCTTCGACTTTGGATCCAATGCTCGATGGCTTTTCTGACAGAGACTATGCTCGTGATCGTGCAGCCCGCAGTCATGGTGGTTACGTGTTTTGGGTGTGGAGCACTGCTGTTTTGTGGTGCAGTGCAAAGCAGTCATGTGTGGCACGCAGCATTGCTGAAGCTGAGTACATGGCATTGGGCGAGGCGCCATGTGAGTATATTTGGCTTGCACACCTGTTGCAAGAGTTGGGATTCGATGTGCCTGCTGTGTCACTCTATATCGAAAACTCCACTCCACGTTGTATTGCTGCCAATGATGATGTATTGCATCCACGCACTAAGCATATCAATGCTAAACACCACTTTGTACGGAAAGCGGCTGAAGCTGGTACCATTCAAGTTTGTGCCATCAGTGGGGAGGCAAAGTTGGCAGACTACCTCACCAAAGCCCTTCCTTCTTCTTCCCTCCTGTTTCAACTGCTTCAATTGGGCTGCAAGTCAGCCGCACTCCCGTCCAAGGGGGCACGTTAATTCCTATGTACATGCATTGCTTGTGGCCGTGAATGCGCAGGACACGTTGGGTCCGGGAGTGGAGGCGACGCACCGTGAGCGTACGACATCCCGACGTTCGCGCCCGTGCGTGCTTGTCTCCACCCTGGCCACGTGGCCTGTTGACTCCCTCTACTTGGCTGCTCACTTGGCTGACCTATCGTAGAAGTATTTTTCTGAGACCTAGATTAGTCACTCCGTTGGAGACATGTTTGGAGATAAGTATAGGCTTGTCTCCACTTTGTCTTTGCTGATGTACCCAGGTTATCCGAGTTCGGAAACCCAAAGTCAAGGGGTGTGCGAGGGCTTTGCCCTCGCACTTCACAGTGTGCCGGCGAGCTTCGATCGCCGGCCGATGGATGAGGATCTATTAGCGATCCTCACCCATGAGAGGAGGCTCTCCCCTTACTCCCACACTTGTGTTCTAAAAACGATAGCCGTCCCACGTTCTTGACCCTAGCATACTCTCTAGTGGACCGTTTTCCATGAAACAAGTTTCAAATCATTCCTTACTCGTGCAGTGTATGGTGCAGTGATTTTGGTGGATATGGGGCAGCCAGAGACGTGATACAAGTCCCCTACTACCCTGCCACAGAGTACTACTTCAGCAGTAGCACAAACGGAGACAGTGGCGTCCTCACTTGTGAATGTGACACTGAGACCCATTCGTGTGCAGGCACGTCCAGACAGCAGGTTGAGTTCTAGTCCAGGCACGTACAGCACGTTTGAAATGTAGAGCGGTCCAGATGGTCCATGGAATTTCCCCACACCTTCACCCTTAACAGGAACCTCATGCTCAGTAGCCGTACGCACAAACTTCACAGAGCCGACATGACCAAACACCACAAAATCATAGCGGCGACATGTCATGTGATGGATGACACCCAAATCTAGGATCCAGGTGGCAACCGTCACACGCTCAAGCGACGTGTCTGAAAAACTACCAATAGTGCACACAGTGGACTGGGGTGGCTGAGCAGACGACTGTTGAGCCACACTAACGACACGTGTCTCCGACTCATCAAGCCACGACAGGTCATCGTGACCTGAGCACACTACGGCAAAGACGGGGGACAGACCAGCATCATCACGCGCGAAGAATGACTCCACAGACTCAACAGCGCACCGCGCCCAATTGCCACCATCCCGACTGCACGTCACAGACTCAACAAACCCGACTGTGGGACTCCTTGGCTCAGTCAATGCACTCGCACCTCCCTGAGTGGTGAGCCGGAGAAGCTGGCGGAGCTCGGCAATATCGCGAGCCTGGTTTGCAAGCTGCTACTCCAGAGGTGGCAGGTTGCTGGTGTTGGCTGCGGCTGCATCAGCTGACAGCGAAGACTGCATGTCAGTCATTGCTGTGGTGTGTGCGAAGGCGCGCTCACGATGCTCAAACGCCCGTTGTAGACCTTGTGCAATCTTTGTCCAGTTCTTGAGAAACTTGCACTCCGTGTAGCGGTGCGCTCTCCCACGGTTGTAACGCTCCCACTGACGCTCCCTAGCCGGCTTTGAAGCAGTCTGTTCCTTACCCTCCTTGGCACCCCACCTGTTGTTTCATACTTTCTTCCCCTGGAGTGCTGCAGCTGAACCAGCTGTTGTTGCACTAGTCATCGCTAACTATTACGACAAGGGGAAGGGAGGGGAGAAGGCACACGATGCATGGACAGCTGTGACGGCTGCGGCGGATGTACCATGGCGGGCGTGATTTATTGCTGCAACTCCTACCACGTGTAAGGAGTGTTGCGTCGCCCATGACAGGAGCAAACCTCTATCGGCCATCTCTTGAAGGTTGCTCAGGCAGACGTTGTCCAAAGCCTTGGCGTACTCGCGCCCAACGCTAATACGTGTTGGATTGTGTGGATTCCACCCGTCACGACCGACACCGCTGGTTAACCGATATACCCACATTCGGGGTATATGGTAGAGGAGGCCGTGACGGCACGACGGGCCTCCGGACTGCACCGAGACTTCTCCAGCACCTACGACAACGTCGGCGAGACACGGTCGATGTGTTCCGGCAGCCATGTGGGCTTGTCAGGAGGTACGAGAGTTTTCTTGGTGGGTTGAGACCCGCGCACCCCGTGGACTGTACCGCTGCGACGAGGAGACCCGATGGCTGTTGTGGGACTTCCGATGTTCGGAAATCCGTCTGTGATGTCTGGACGTTGACTCCGAGATTTTTTGGCACTGCTCATGTTTTCTCGGTGGTCGAGACCCGGGCACTCGGAGAGCTGTTCCGGTGCCTCGAATAGATCACCTTTGTTGCTCTCATGGTGTATGCAGTGTGTTCTCCCTGTTGACTCATTTGGGTTCAGCAGGGGTGACGGGGCCCGGTGCGGCTAGCTACCGGCGCCCCTATATAAACCCCCTAGGGGCTCATTTGTAAACTCTCCTTGTTGTTTTATATTCAGCGTTCCAGACTTAGCCAAATTCTTGCCGTCTTGCATCGCACTCACACACAGAGCTCATGTTCGTTTCTTGCATGGGCCTGCATGCCCTAAAATATTTCCAATTTGGTATCAAAGCACAGGGGGCATGTGAGCAGCAGAAGCACCAGGAGTGGGCGGAACGCAAAGAGAACGCGCCACGTGGCGCCACGCCGGCAGCAGCGTGAGGGAGCACAAAATGACTGCACGTGAACGCCACAGGGGCAGTGAGCCACGAACAGCAGCACGAGCGACTACGGTGGCAACAGCAATAGCAGCAGTAGGCGAAGCATCCGCGGCAGCTGCGGTGCCACGTAGTAGGAGCAATAGCGACAGCATAGCCGCTCAAAGCAACAGCAGCTACAGTAGCACATCAGCAACTGCAGCAGCGACGTCAGTAGCAGCAGCGTATAGCAGCAGCAACAGCAGCCACTGCAGCAGCGGTGCCAGCAGCAGTAGCGTGCAGCAGCGACGACAGTAACAACAGCGTGCAATAGCAGTAGCAGCGGCAACAGCGACAAGTAGTAGTAGTGGCAGCAGCAAGCAACAGTAACAGCAGCGGCGGCAACAGCAAGCAGCAGTAGTAGCTACTGCATCGAGCAGTAGTAGCAGCAGAAGTAGCAGAAGCAGTATCAGTAGTAGAAGTAGTAGCAGTAGCAGTAATCGGAGTAGCTGCACCTGCCGCTGCAGTAGCTGCTACCGCTTGGAGGAGGGCCTCGCAGCCCTCCTCTAAAGGGGGGTCCTCTGAGGGGACCCATCAGCCCCGTTCGCCCCCCTCCCCTATTCTCGAGGAGGCCCTCGGAGAGCACCATCGAGCCCCTCAAAGGGGCCCCTTGAAGGGGCCCGTCGGCCCCGTCGGCTTTGTCGGCCGACCGATACAGGGGCCGACGGCAGAGAGGGGCGGACCCCTCCCCCCTGTTCCCTCCTCGGTCCCTCCTCCGCCCCCCCCCCCACACTCGCTCACTCGCTCGCTCGCTCGCTGAGTGAGCGAGCAAGCGAGCATGCACGGGAGGGAGGGCCGGACAAGCCGGACACCCCTCCCTGTTCCTTAACTTCTCTGTTTGCCCATCGAGAAAAGGGGGGGGCGAGTAACAAAAAATACGAAAAGGGGTACGACTGAAAGTGAGTGGAAAAAGAAAAAAAAAGGTGAGTGCTTAAGGCGAGCAGAGGGGAGAACTAGAAAAAAAAGGGGGTGGAGGGTGAGGGAAAAAGAAAAAAAGAAACACGAAAGGGGGCCTAAGGGCTAGAGAATAACGACAAAAAAAGGGAATCGTCCAACTTCTACCGTAAAAGCAGTAGCAGCTTTCATAGCATCAATAGCCGTATCAGGCGGCGTTGTAACGACTACATAGTGCGGCGGCTGCGCCAGCACTTGCCATTTCGCCTTCTCAGCCGAAAACAGATTGTGCGTTGGCGGCAATCTCCACTTTGAGACGTGTCCTGGACCGACGTCTCCCTGGGGCCCGTGGATTCGTGTGCACACTTCACTCCGTAGGATCGATGGCGGATTCGAGACTTACCATCTCCAAGGGCTGGGTCGTCTACCGCTTGGAGCAGCAACCACACCTGCAGCTGCCATCCCTTCTCATCTTGGAGCAGTCTTCGCTCTATTCGTGGCAACAGCATTAGTGGCCGTAGTTACTCAAGCTTTAGTCTCCGGGCGTGTTGTGGTAGTGCAGCTCGTCCTGTCTGGTCACGTTTGCTGACCCAGACGCTGTGACCTCCAGGAGAGACAGTACCTACTGGCCTCATTCTCTCCCGTGGCTTGGTGTTTACCATCGGGAGTAGGTGCCCTTGGTACCTATCCATCGTCCAGTGCACGAGATGAGTGGGTGGACAGCTGAGCAGGTGCCTTACGCGTTCACCTATTACTACTGCGGTGATGGACGTCATGGTTGGCGTCGCTGTTGGACGCGCCCTCCCGGTTGGCATCCACCTTGGCTACAACCTCGTCCAAGCTTGCATCCTCCACAGCATACGGATCGAAGGGCGTTGGTAGATCCGTTAGCTGGACCTCTGGGAAGCATGTTTGCCAAGATCCACGGCCTGCGGCAGACGGTGCAGCGGCTTTTTGACCTCGTCGTCACTAAGCTTGCTTCTGCTACTCGTTTGTCGACGGCCTCTTCCATCACATCTCCTCCATCCTCTCTTCCTTCCTCATCCGATGGTGTACCTTCAGCTCCACCTACCAGCAAGTCCCAGGCTGCCACCATCCTTTCGATCCTCCACTCTGCTGCGACCACGACGCCACCTCGCAATGACATGACTTCATACAGTCGTTCCACTCGAGTGACCCCGCGACGTCGGCGTCAGTGCTCCGCACACCGTGCTCGCGCTGGTTTTGATACATCCTCCACTTCCTCGGCCTCCGTTGCTGTACCTGTCGAGGGAGAGTGTGGTCACCGCGCATTGCCTGATGTGACCGTAGCGACAGGATCCGCACTCGAACCGGGCCGTGGTGCCCGAGCGTCAGCTCAGGCAGACTCATTTGATACGGTATCAGCACATGGCGTGGAGTCCGATCCCGACATGGCGTTCATGGTGGAGCCTTCGTGTCATCGAGCTCAACTTCCACATCCAGGCTGGATTCAGATCTTCCGCAACAGCAGGTTACATGAGGAGGAGCACAGACACGACGTCCTTGGGCGGTGCCACTCGCACCTCCGACTGGTGGAGGCCCAACGGCGGCACAGGAGTCCGGTATGGATCGGGATGCGTCTACCGGACTTTGGGGAGTGTGTGTGCCGGAGGCTCACACCAGTCCGGCGGAGGATGCAGGGCTTGAGACATGTATGTCATCGAGTTCGACGTCTATGCTGGGGCAGGAGCCGGACTTTCTGCAGTGGTAGATTACATCAGGAGGAGTGCAGGTGTCGCGTGCTTAGGCAGTGCCACTCGCGACTCTGTCCGGTGGCGGCCTGGTAGTGGCACACGAGTATCGTGCGGATCGGGATTCCCCATACAGATCTCCGGAGGTGTTGGCACACGAGATTCACACAAGTACGACAGCAGGCATACTGCATAAGCAAAGTCGGCCGATTGGTCTCTTGAAGGTTGAGGCATTCTTGAGAGCACCAGTTCTGAGAGGTGCCATTGGGACACGTGCTGCAGCAGACTCAGCAAGCTTCACCATGTCATCTTCGCTACCTGAGGACTAGCTTGAGCGTGAGGAGTCACCCATGTTCCCTGAGTCTCTGGGTTCCCGTATACACGACGGAGCAGCAACATACATGATGGAGTCAGATGGTGGTCCTCACTCTATCATCGAGTAGGTCACAACAACCAACCTTCCCTACGAGAAAGTGCGTGAGCGCCAGCTACGCTTGTTCGGCGCCTTGACGGGCATTGTCGAGCCAGAGTCCTGCACACTTGTGTCCAGTACGGCGGCAGTCGAGGACACTGGAGCAGATCCGTACACGCGGATGGAGTCACCTCATCAGGAGGAGCTGAGTTCTGCCCCCTCGTTTTCACCTGTTGGTGACCTTGCTTATCACATCGATGCTGAGAGTGGCAATACCTGCACAGACAACATTTCCACATGCTCCATGGACTTTGACGACTCCTCCTTCTCCTTCTTTCTCGGCATGCGACCGCTCACTCCTTGCATGACAGACACGAGCTGTGATGTGGATGCAACACCTGCAGTTGCATCCGATGCTCAAGCATCTCAGCACATTGGGAGCTTGGTTGACCCCTAGGAGGATGCAGCAGCACCAATTCCATCGTCTTCAGCAGCAGAGATGCAGATGGCGCTGTACTCACGAGTTGTGTAGTCAACATGTGCAGCATCCAGTGAGGCAGAGTTTATCCTAGACCAGGTCGACAATGGGCCACCTTGACATGTCTGAGGTGGATTATGCTGATCTGCAAGAGCGTGTAGTCATGCTACAATGGGAGATGATGGCAGCGCATGAGCAATTCTCAGAGGGAAGCATCAGTGCTATCGGCAAGAGCCTTTTGCCCGCAGCATCTGGCACACCTATACTTGGGGAGGATCTTGTACGAGCTCCGAGTATGACGTCCATTGGAGACACTGTCATAAGAGAGGTGAGTGTGCCTTCGGCTTCCGCCATCCTCGCTCTTGTGGACCCCATCATCACTCCTCCTTCTTCTACTAGTGCCATCATGCACCTTCATCCACCCGACTCACCTGCCCCTTCGTCATCTTCATCCACGAGTGGTGATCTGGTTCGTTGCTCCAGCTCTCCTCTTCCGGCGGTACACCACTGTGCCTCAGGGTGCTCTATCCCGCCTCAGAGGCCAGCTCCGCCTCTTCATCCATGCTTGCATGCTGCTCGCCCATTCCCTTTCCTCCGTCATACACAGATGCATCACGGTAGAGTAGAGAGAAGAGAGATTGTGAGTTGGGACCGTTGGCAGTCACGTGAGGAATGGTACATTCCAGGTGATGCTGCAGTGACGTGAGGAGTCGTAGCCGGAGACACCACTTTGTCTTTGAGGGCGGGAGCCGGCTCGCACGTGACAGGGGGAGCTATCTCTACATGACGCACACACCACATGACTCATCGCCAAGGATCTATTCAGCTACGACATCAGCATCTCCATCGAGGACATCGCTACCAGGTTCATCTGCCCAGGGGGGGTGTTGTGTGGACCTTGACCTGACGCGACGTCATGGGAAATGCATGGTGAGGTCCATGCTCTGCTATGAGCATCTACAACATCCGGTATGTGGCTCATGCAACATGCCTGTACAGCTGCATGTGGACGGTAGGACACTGTTGGTCGAGACCCGGACACTTGGTGGGTTGTACAAGTGTCACGAGGAGACCATGTGATCGTGTGTCTTGGTGTGTGTCTATACTGCATGTGGCATGTGTATGCGAGCTGGGTCGCTCTTGGGGGTCGAGACCCGGACACGTGGTGAGTTGCACCCATGTTACGAGGAGATTCTCCCATGATCCTGTGTTTAGATGATGATGCTGTTGTGTTGGAATGCTCGTAGCGGTCTAGACCCGGACACTAGTACCGCCAGTGTCACGAGGAGACCCGCTTGTCGCCTGACTTGTGTGTGATGTGCATTACACTGGTTTGTGCACGTGTGCATCACTCCTCTCATGGTCGAGACCCAGACACTTGGTAGCATGTGCCAGTGTCTACGGAGACCTTAGGTGGGTAGCAGAGGTGTGTGTGTGTGATTGCCTGGTGCATATTGTGGTTTGGCATAAGTTGTTGTTCCATGCCTTCGTTGATTTGTTCTGGCGTGCACGGCTATGTCAGCCAGGGGGAGTGTTGGTTTGTGTGGCTTCCACCCGTCACCACCGACACTACTGGTTTACCGATATACGCACATTTGGGGTATATGGTAGAGTAGGGCGTGACGACACGACTAGCTAGAATCTATGCATCAGGTTCAGGTAGCAACGTTGTTGATGCAGCGTGTGAGCTTCCGTGCTCGTTGCTTAAGTCTGCTGCCCCCTCAGTCTGCTGATCTAGAGTCTAAGTCTGTGAGCTCTGGGTTTGTTGCTCAGAGATGCGTGCGCGAGAGTTCGCGCCAGAAAGAAACTGAAAGCTGGAAGTGACTGATTAGCGATCAAGAATGAACAACAATGGGAGACCCCTCCAAGTTCTAGCTCCCCCCCAGCTCTGTAGAGCTTGTTACTCAGATCACCAACCAATCAGAAAACAGCTCTATTTTCAGGCTAGCAGGTTTTCTCGGTGAGGCCTGCCAGACGGCCGACAGCCCAAAACCCGGGCGTCATCCGTTTTGCCTGAAAACTAGACCATACCATAACAGCGACGCTGCAAACGCAGCCGTGCGGTCAGAAATAGCTAGAAAAATAGTAGCAAAGATTTGTGACCGCCCAAACCCAGGCAATGCCTACGCTTGTCCAATGTGCCAAACAGTGCCCCGCTATATGAAATATGGACCCTAGGCAGAGCATGACATTGTAGACACAACAGCATAGTCAGATCTAGCACCACAAGCACGCAGACGACCTCTGCGAAGTCAGTGACCGCCAGCGGCTCGACCACCAAGGAGGCCTGCCGATGGAGCTGAGCACGTTGACGTAGGGAGGAGGCTCCAGCGAACTGCGAGTAGGCCTCAATGTGCGTTGGCTCCACCGGACGACAGTCTAGCGGCGTCAAGTCTCGCCGTCATTCATCTACACACCAATGTACACAAGCTGGGAGGACACAACAGAGTACAATGAGAGACACGGAAAAACCAACACTCCCCCATGACTCACAGGCGCAATGCACATGGGCATGCAACATCACATGCGACAGAAAAACTCCCCCAGGGCACATGGATACGGAAGCAAGGACAAAGGGTGCTACTCATGGACGCACACTGACTGAACTCATAGCCTTCTTGAACGAATCGCGCTTCAGTGCCTTGGTCAAAAATTCAGTCAACTGTCGTGCTATCTCTACCCACACAATGCTGATGCTATCGTCATGCAACAACGAACGCACATAGTGATACTCAACATTGATGTGCTTTGTGCATGTATGATGCACGCCGTCATTGTCGGCGGTGGCCATGGCACTCTCATTGTCACAATGCAACGTCATGGACGCGACGGGTTGACGCAGCTCGGACAACAAACAAAACAGCCACACGCTCTCACATGCACCTGAACCAAGGGCTATGCACTCAGCCATAGCGGTGTTGCGTGCAATGCACCCATGCTTGCCACTACGCCAAGACACCGCTGTGCCGCCAACCAGAAAGATCCAGCCTGTGCCCCTCTTACCGTCAGGACTTCCGGCCCAGTCATTGTCGGTGTAGCCCACCGCGACAAGAGACGGTTGTCGGTGGAACATGAGACCTTGCCGTGGAGTCGAGACGACATAGCGCAATACTCGGATCGCGGCCTTGAAGTGGAGGTGATGCGGTTCCTGAGAGAACTGAGCTAGGAGGTTGACGGCAAACGCGATGTCTGGACGCGTCATTGTCGCCCATCAATGACCCGATGACGCACAGATACGCGGTCACTTCTATTGGCTCCCCCACCACTGTTGGATCAGAGCTTTTGAGCATCGTCTGACCTTCGGGCGACATAGGTGAGGATGCTCTCAACACGAGGGACAAGTCCTCAAAGAAGCTTCCGGACAGGGTGCTAACGTAGGCAGCCTGATGGACATGCAGTATGCCAACGGAGCGATCATGCTCAAGTTCCATGCCCCGAAAGACTCGCGCTGGCCCGTGGTCTTTCATCTGGTAGGCGGCGTGCAGCAGGCCCTTGGCCTGCTGGATGGTAGCCGCATCCGGTGATGCAATGAGCAGGTCGTCGACATAGACCAAGACGGCGACGAGCGTCTAAACTCGCGGGCTAATGAATAGCGCGGGATCGGCAGAGCTGTGAAGGAGGCCGCCGCTCAGAGGCGTATGACTGATTCCATGGTTCCAGCAGCGCGGTGACTGCTTCAAGCCATAGAGGGCTTTCCGCAGCTTCCAGACCTTGCCAGAGTTGTCGTCAAAGCCTGGGGGTTGCACCATGTAGAGCTCCTTGCCCTCCAGTGAGCCATGGAGGAAGGCGTTTCCCACATCCATCTGATGTAGTTCCCATCCATGCTGTGCACCCAGGCTCAACAATGTGCGCGTGGTGGAGAACCAAACGACCGGTGCAAAGATTTGGTCATAGTCGATGCCAAGTATCTGAGCAAACCCCTTGGCCATGAGACGGGTCTTGTGCTTTTCTAGAGACCCGTCTGGCTTCCATTTCCGCCGGAGAACGCACTTGGCGCCGATGGCCTTGCGGCCCGGAGGAAGGTCGACGAGCTCATAGACGTCATGTTGCCGGATGGCAGCTAGCTCGTTGGCGTACGCCACTTCCCAGTGTGCGGCCTCGGGAGATGTCCGAGCCTCGCGCAGGGTGGTTGGGTCCTCTAGTCACTAAGTGGGGCAGACTATGAGGCCATGCGCGTTCCGTGCCCCTGGTGGCAGCTACGTGAGTGCGGCCGTAACAGCATACCGGTGTTCCTAATGAAGCAAGGCGTAGCCCAGAGCCGACCCTCGATGTAGGTCCACAATGACTAACAGTGTGGAAAAACCAAGTGCCTTGGTGCTGGGATCCCCACTCATGACCTTGGGAGTGGAGCACCGTCTCCGAGGCAGTGGATCTGCATCTCCCCCAAGGGGTCGTGGGGTGAGAGGACGTGCAGAGGTGGCCTGAGTGCTAACTATCGAGACCCTGGATCTGAGGCTCCCGCCTGGAGCGCGTGTGTAGCGAGTCGACACGGACGAGGGAGCCTGCTCTGAGGGGGTGACAGACGCAGATGGGGCGGCTGGCCCGGAGGAGCAAGTAGACACAGATGGGGTAGCCAACCCTGAGGGGCTGGTGGACACGGACGAGGTAGCCGGCCCTGAGGGGCTGGCGGACACGGATGGGGCAGCCGGCCCTGAGGGGCTGGCGGACATGGACGGGGTAGTCGGCCCTGAGGGGTTGGCTGACACGGACAAGGCAGCCGGCCCTGAGGGGCTGGCGGACACGGACCGGGCAGTCGGCCCTAAGGGGCTGGCGGAAACAGACGGGACTGCCGGCCCTGAGGGGCTAGCGGACACGGACGGGGCAGCCGGCTTTAAGGGGCTAGCGGAAACGGACGCGGCAACCAGCCCTGAGGGGTTAGCGGCCACAGACGGGGAAGCCGGCCCCTGAGGGGCTGGCGGCCACAGACGGGACGACCGGCAAAAGTGGGTCCGTGGACCCAGGTGATGGACCACCCGGACGTGGGAAGACGAAGGACGGACTCACCACTCCCCCACGCGACGGGAGGAACATCGACGCGCCTGAGCGAACGAGGTCGCGGGGAAACAGGTTCTCAAAGAAGAGGGCATCCTGGGACTCGACAATGCAACGACGAGCAGGATCCCAAAATCGGCTGACGGGAGACGCCGAGGAAGGTGCACAGGCGACCGCGAGGATCAAGCTTGCCACCCTGGTGTGGGGCAGGCAACCAGACGATGACGACGTAACCCCAGACACCGGCTGGAAAGAAGTCAGCGTGTTCTCCACACCAATGCTAATATGGGGTGGACTGACGAGGGATGGGTCCATGAAGAATTCGGTTCCAGACCCATGTCATGTAGGTCATGGCCTTGAAGTAGAATCCGTAAGAGGCGCCGGACTCAAACCGCATGGTACGGACGGCGTCGGCCGTGGTGCGGTTCCACCGCTCAGAGACCCCGTTTTGGGCGGGCGTGTACGATGCCGACGTCTCATAATGGACACCACGGGAGGCAAAGAAAAGGGTGGTATCCCCCAGAAACTCGCCCCCGCGGTCTGAGCAGAAGCGGCAGAGGGAGCGACTACACTCGCATTTAGCGCGGACAAGCCAATCCTGAATGGTGGGCGTGACGTCGCTTTTCTGCCGCAGGCAGAAAACCCAGCGATAGCGAGAGTAGTCATTTGTAAGGGTCATAACGTAATGACCGTGCTCGACGACAGACTCTGTCGACAGAGGACCCATGACGTCATAGTGGACGAGGTCGAGCGGGGCAGACGCTGGAGGGGCAGAGAGGGGGTAGGTGGAGCGGTGCATCTTGCCTTCAGCGCAATCGATGCACTAAGTGGGGCACGGTAGAGGGAAGGAGGCTGAGTCAAGACCAGTGGCTGGTTGTATGCAAAGCATGCTGTCAATAGCGCCAGAGTGGACATGACAGAGGCAGCGATGCAACAGACGCGTGTGCAATAGAGACAATGTGCTGGTGACGAACACGTGGCCAATGTCAGTCGCCGAAGAGGAGACAGAGGTGGGAGCAGACAGGCACGGTACACGCCACAAGTTGCCGCGGGCGGTGGCATGCAGGAAAACACGACCGGACGGACGCAGCGACACAGTGCCCACGCCACGTGAATGCAAAAAGTCCATGCTCATGCGATCAAGGGAGGTGACAGGCAAGAGGTTGAGCTCAAGGCCAAGGACGAAGAGAACATCAGTCAAGAAGACATCACCCACAGGACCACGGAAACAAATGACGCCGACACCACGAACGGGCAAGACCTGACCAGATCCAGTCCCAACCCCGGTGACATCGGTGACGGGACCAAGCACACTAAAGGCCTCAAGTGAGGCCGTCATGTGATGCGTGGCCCCGGAGTCGATGATCCAAGTCTCTGACGGATCTTCAACCGGAGAGGCCAGGTCGCTAGCAGACACATTGCAGTGGGCGAGCAACACTGACGAAGTGGACGGAGGTGCAAACCGCGAGTGCCAGTCATCTAGCCAGGCAACATCGTCTTGAAGAGGAGCGGGAGAAGAGAGGGTAGCACAGGACGAGACAGACGGAAATACAGGCCATGTGCGCAGCAACGGCTTTGTCATGCAGGGCGGGGAGGAACTGGCAACGATCCCTTCCGCACTTCCCTTGGGAGGAGGGCGAGGAAGTCCGAGCTGGAAGGCGATAAACTGCTCTAGTTGGCGCTCGCGGGCGGAGGGTCCAACGGAGTATACCGACTGCGGTGTGATGGTGCCGGAGTCGGGGAAGGGAGAGGAGGAAGCCAGTGACGCCGTAGCCACCGCTGTAGAACAGCGGTGGCTACGGCGCTGGTGGCAAGGCGGCACTCGCGCTGGCGTCGCGTGGTGGCGATGACACGAGCCTCGTCAGTTGGAAGCGGACATGTGTACCATCCGTGTCCAGACAGGCCACAGTTCTAACAAACGAGGTCGGCGCTGCCAGATCCACTGGTCTGCTACTGATTGCCCTTGCCCTTCTTACCCTTCTTCTTCTTCTTGGTGGAGGAGGAGCTGCCAGAGGATGATACTACTGTTGTGGCGGTGATGGTCACTGACGCGACAGCAGGAGCGGTGACGGCAGGAGCGGCAACGGCAGGAGCGGCGACGGCAGGGGAGGCGAGGAACTCTGTGCAATGGATGTGGGACTCCTGACAAGCTTCCTCGATGCGGAGGAAGAGCTCGTACGCCCAGGGCATGAGAGTACCCTAGGCAGCCATGGCCTCGAGAATGTCGTGAGAGTAGTGGACGAAGATGTCGGAAGGAGGCGGTGGCGCCGCGCTTGTTGGTAAAGAGCGTAGAGAGGGGAGGTGGCACGGCGTCTCTAAGGCGGCTGAGTTGGTCCTTTGCACGCTGCCAGTAGGAGGTGAAAGTCTCGGCCTCCCCCATGCGAAGGGAGTTGAACTCCCGGAGCAGACAGCTGGTCTGAGCATGGCTGGACAGGCAATGAGGGCGAGTGAGTACATACCGGGCCGCTGCTGGGTCAGGGAGGGCTTCGGTGGTGAGGTCGCCGAGGAAGGGCTCGAGGGCGAGGCGTGAGGTTGGAGGGGCAACGAGGACGAGAGCACGTACTGCGCGACCGGCATCGTAGACCTGATCGGCCTGGGTGGAGTCGAAGGGTAGAACGTAGTAGGGCCATAAGCCCTCACCTTGTGCCCAGGTCTGGAAGCTGAGTTCCCCGCTCCGGAACTGGTCGCCAGCTTGTAGCGGTAATGATGGGGTTTCGAAGTCCTTTGGCCTGCTGCCGGCACCCAAAGTGGGGCCTCGGACTGATGTCACCGTCTGGTGTTGACGTAGGGTGTGTTGCTACGCCAGGTACTGCGTGGCAAAGGATAGGGCCGGGCTCGCATGTCCTGGAGAGCAAACGGCGCTTGCTGACTTTGGTGTGGCTATTGCGGAGGAGGCTGCTACTATAGTGGTGGTGGCTGGTGCTGGTGCTATTGCAACTACTGCAGCAATGGGGGTGGCGGTAGCCGTAGAGCCGCGAGCTGCTGTGTCAGAGCTGCGAGCTGCTGCTGAAGAGCGGCGAGCGAATATATCGAGGGAGAATGAATGTCGACAGATTGTGCAGGGTCACGCTACTACTGCTAATCCCGCTGCTGCTCCTGCTGTTGCTGCTGCTCCTGCCGCTGCTCTTGCTCCTGCTGCTACTGTTGCTGCTGCTATTGCTACTGCTACTACTGCCGTTGTTGCTGCTGCTACTGCTGCTACTGTTGCTACTGCTACTACTGCGGTTGTTGCTATTGCTGCTACTGCTGGTGCTGATGCGGTTGCTGCTGCTACTGTTGTAGCTGCTACAAGAAAGGGGGACGAGGCCCCGCCTCCATCAGAGGAGGACCCCTCCCCGCAAGAACTAGTGGGCATGTTTTAGGCGCCTTCCCCTTTTTTTTTTGGTTTTTTTTTCTCTTTCTGCTACTAACGTCAACAGTGACGTTAGCGGTGTTGTCAGCTGAAAAGGTTGACTTCAGCCAATCTTGTTTAGAATATGCAGGATTGCCTTTTCTTTTTGGTTGATGACGTCAGCAGTGACATCAGTAGTGATGTCAGCTGAATGGCTGCTGAGGCCGCTGTTGCTGTTGTTGCTGCTACAGATGTTGCTGCTGCTGTTGAAGCAACTGTTGCTGCTGCTGCTACTGCTTCTGCTATTGTAGCTACTATAGTTGCTACCGCTCCTGCTGCTGCTAATGCTGCTGCTACTGCTACTGCTGTTGCTACTGCTACTGCTGCTACTGCTGCTGCTGCTACTGTTGCGAGCTGTTGCGACTGCTGCAACAGCTACGGCAGCTGTTGACGGGGTGCGGGATTTTTTCTGGTGTGTTTTTTTTTCCTTCTGCTAAGCGAGCTCGCTACTCGTTGTGGGCAGCAGGCTTCGAGCAGCAGGCTCGCTGCTCACTGCAAGCAGCCCGCTCCTCACAATGAGCAGCGAGCTTGCTGCCTGCAGCTCGTTGCTTGCGACGAGCTACAGGCAGCGGGCAGCAGCAGATCGTTGCTGCTGCTGTTGCTGCAGTGGGTTGCTACCGCTGCTACAACCAGCTGTTGCTGTTGCTGCTGCTGGCCGCCGCTGCTGCTTGTCGTTGCGGGCTCCTGCTGCTGCAAGCTGTTGCTACTACGAGCTCCTGCTACTGACAACTGCTACTGTTGCTCCTAACAGCTACTGCGAGCTCCTGCTGCTGCAAGCTGGCGCTCCTATTGCGAGCTGCTGCTGCTACTGCACACAACTGCGGCTTGCTGCTACTGTCAGTGATCACTGTAGTTCCCTGCCGCTGCTGTTGTTACAGGCTGCTGCTACTACTTGCTGGTGCCAGTCACTGCACCTGGGTGACGTGTATCGTCCTTTGTTGATGTTAGATGCGGCCTGCCACTCACCTCTTTGCGTCAAGCGTGGGGGTCAATGCTGCCGGAAAAATCCGGCAGCATTCCCCCAAGCCCAGTGGCCGTGGGAAAATATCCGACGCCGCCACTAGGTGGGTCAATGCTGCCGGAAAAAATCCGCCAGCATTTCCCCTGCACTGGCGCGTATGGGGGTCCGCCTGCGTTGTCTGGCACCTGTACGCCAGTCTTCTGCTGCTGCTGCTAGGCTCTGGCTCTGATGCCAAGCTAGAATCTATGCAGCAGGTTGAGACAAAAGCGTTGTTGATTCAACCTGCGGGCTTCCACGCTCGTTGCTTAAGTGTGCTACCCCCTCAGTCTGCTGCTCTAGAGTCTAAGTCTGTGAGCTCTGGGTTTGTTACTTAGAGATGCGCGCGCTAGAGTTAGCGCCAGAAAGCAGCTGAAAACTGGAAGTGATTGATTAGTGATGAAGAATGAAAAAAAGTGGGAGACCCCTCCAAGTTCTAGATCTCCCCCAGCTCTGTAGAGCTTGTTGCTCATATCACCAGCCAATGAGAAAATAGCTCTGTTTTCAGGCTAGCAGGGTTTCTCGGTGAGGCCTGCCAGACGCCCGATAGCCCAAAACCCGGGCGTCATCCGTTTTGCCTGAAAACTGGACCATACCATAACACCAATGCTGGGAACGCAGCCGTGCGGTCAGAAACAGCTAGAAAAATAGTAGCAAAGAGTTATGACTGCCCAAACCCAAGCAGTGTCTACGCTGGTCGAATGTGCCAAACAGTGCCCCGCTATATGAAACATGGACCCTAGGCAGAGCATGACGCTATAGACACAAGAGCACAGTCAGATCCAGCACCACAAGAACGCAGACGACCTTTGCGGAGCCAGTGACCGCCGGCGACTCGACCGCCAAGGAGGCGTGCCGATGGAGCTAAGCACATTGACGTAGGGAGGAGGCTCCAGCGAACTGCGAGTAGGCCTTAGCGTGCGTCGGCTCCACCGGACGACACTCCAGCAGCGTCAAGTCTCGCCATCACTCATTTGCACACCAATGTACACAAGCCGGGAGGACACAACAGAGTACAATGAGAGACGCAGAAAAACCAACAGACGGACCTCCGGATTGCACCGAGACTTCTCTAGCACCTACGACAACGCCGGCGAGAGGCGGTCGATGTGTTCCGGCAGCCATGTGGGTTTGTTAGGAGGTAAAAGAGTTTTTCCGGTGGGTTGAGACCCGTGCACTCAGTGGACTGTACTGGTGCGACGAGGAGACCCGATGGCTGTTGTGGGGCTTCCAATGTTTGAAAAGCCGTGTGTGATGTCTAGACGTTGATTCCAAGATTTTTTGGCACTGCTCATATTTTCTCGGTGGTCGAGACCCGGGCACTAGGAAAGTTGTTCTGATGCCTCGAGGAGATCATCTTTGCTTCTCTCATGGTGTATGCAGTGTGTTCTCCCTGTTGACTCATTTGGGTTCAGCAGGGGTGACGGGGCCTAGTGCGGCTAGCTGCCTGTTGAAGTTTGTTGGCCACTCACAACTCTGTGCCCTCTTGCCTCTCACACTCTTCACACACTCGTGTACAGATTGAGTGACAATGGTGCCACCTGGGGAGGTGTATGACGTGCCTATCCTGACTGGAGCCGTCGTTGCCCTCAAGCTTCTGCTGGACCCAGGAGTGCCCTCTGGCACAGATGGAACCATTGAATGATTCTCCATGATACTCTATGACTGTCTGTGATGCGGTGTATGCTAGGGCCCGTACATTCTCACTGCCGTGCCCTGCATAATGTTCTTCTGACTTGCATGTGATGGGGGAGCTGTATTCTCCCGGGTGCTGATCCCTAGGGGGCCACCGTGCCGGTCTTGGCCGTGCCTCGGTGAGAAGCCGCCCTCGGTTAATTCCGAGTGGTCGGGCTCGACCCCCGGGTGGCAGCACTAGCTCACTCGAGCGTCATGCTCGAGGTGAGTGCGTGCTCACCAGTACTAGGCTCGCTCGCTCCCCCTCCTCTCTCTTGTCTTGAGTTTGAGTGCAAGTGTTGTAAGTTACTTGCCGCATCCATGGCTTGTCCCGCTCGTTTGAGCTTCTTGCACACTCGGCTCTTGCCACACTAGGAATAGCTAACAAGGAAGGTTCCTAGTAACTACTGGTATCAGAGCAAGTGAGGCCTATCTTCCTCACCGCTCCGTGATCCTGGTCCGTACTCCTCGCGGCCATAGTCTTCCGCGGCCCATGCATCATCACCGCCATTCTCCCGGCAGCCTCCGTTCTCATCTCCCGTACTCTGCAGCAGCCATCTGAGCTGCATCACCTCCTCTCGGCTGTGGCGGGTCTCCACTTCTCGGAGCCTCGCGATGGCTACTCACTCCGCTTGCATGCACACGCGGACTCTCCATGCCGGCAGCAAGGCCGCAGCAGCCGTCTGAGCTGCCATGTCGTCCTACTCGTGTCGCACTGCACCCGACTGCCTCACACTCCTCCACAGCCACTCTGGGCTGTAGGTGAGGTCGTGCGTGGTACTTGTGGGCAAGAACCACCCCATCTTGTCCTCAGCGCTCTCTCGCTCCATCCCGCTCTATCGCGCTGCCTTCTGCTGCTCTCCTTGCACCCGCACTGCATTTGACTACGTCATCTCCCTTTGCCGCCACTCTTGGCTGCTTCTGGAGTTGCCTGGGAATTGGGTGTACTCACAGCCCTCTATCTGCCCTCGGTAACACCACGCTGCTTGCGGTGCTCTCTCTTGGTGCATTCTGTCGCCCGTGCGGGTTCCTCACACCAGCAGTCACTTCTCACTGGCATTCTCAGGTGCCCGGCACACGTGGGTGGTTCTCTTGACTCTCCACTGCTGCTTGCTGCCATTGGCTGCACCCAGATTCTCTCCTGCCCCCAGCTGCATCTGCAGCTGTAACCGTCACCCTGGATTCTCCACCACTTGACGGAACCCCTGACGAGGAGCTCGACTCTCTCCGGATTGCCGTGCGGTACGCTGACGAGAGGTGGGAGGACCCAAGGGACTACAACCCTCCTCCACCTCCAGACACAGATACTCCCCTCTAGTTTCGCATGCTCGACTCCAACTACTGGCGAGATGACATAGAGAGGGCAGAAGCTGCGCATGAAGAGGAGATCAACCAGCAGGTGTACACCGCGGACGACCTGCCACCGTCTCCCCCTCGTCCTACGACCATGCAACCCGCATCCAATACCTCACCATTCACATCTTCATCTACCCCTCACACCACTACTGACCCTTCTCCCGCTGCTGCCGCATCTGCTGCACCGCTTCCAACTCAAGAAGTGCCAGGCGTCATTCCTGTACTCCCAGTCCACACAGACTCCATTGGTCTGGCAGGTGCCGTGCTTGACGCAGCACCTGGGGCAGCAGCGACCTTTGCTGCAACTGCTCGTGCCTGCAGGGCCCATACTCAGACTGCGGTCGGTCGTGTAACCGAAGCGTACGCCCAGACAGTAGCCTCACTCACGTTGATTGCAGCAGCTGCAGCAAACGTCGCCACCCAGATCACAGCAGCAATAGCTTCTGTCGCAACTGCGGCCTCCACTGCTGCTGACTCCACTGCTGCCGCCGTCGGCTCCATTTGCGCCTCCACTGCAGCAGCTATCCGGACCCCCACAGGTGCTCCACGCGAGCTGATTCCACACGTCGCCATAGGGGTTCTTGTGGCATTTGCATCTGCAGCAGTGGCCGGAGCCACTGTCACAGGCCTTCTGTGCCTGACCGTGGCGGCTGCAGGGTGGGTCGCGGTGCTCTTCTCCTCGGCAGTAGCTGTGGTGGCTCCTCTCTTCTCCCTGCTGCCCCGTCACTAGTGCGGTGAGATCACATCTCTCTTCACCTTCTCTCTCTATCCCTTCTCTCTTCTTCTCCTCTGAACTCTACCTCCTCTTGTTCACCCCTTCTCCCATCATGCCTGGACCGGAGGATAAGCTAGAGGCCCTTCAGGCCGCCCTTAGTGAAGCTCAAGCTGAGCGTAGAAAAGCGCAGGATGAGCTTGACCGTGAGCGTGACGCGCAGCAAGAATTGGCCGCAACAGTAGCCTCACTCGTGTTCGAACGTCTCCGCTCTATCCCAGCCTTTGCCGCAGCTATTCCTGCTGACCAATCAGGGTCCACGGGCTCCTCAGCTCCGCGGGGTGGCGGTGTCGCCAATGCCTCCGCTCCCGCTCTCTCTGCTGGAACAGCCTCTGCTGGCTCTCTCCCACCAGCACGGCATAAGGACTTTGAGACCCCGCCACCGCAATTCACCCCCAAACTCACCTTCACCTCCTGGGAGACGCGCTTCAGTGCGTGGGCTCATGGTGAATTGTTGTGGGAGTATTACTCCCCTGCTAAGCCGCCGTTTGTGCCCCAACCAGCGGAGGCTGCCCGTGTTGTACGGGCCCTCATCAATGCAGGTCCCGAGAACCTCCTGGATGACATCGGTACATACAACGCTGACCCTATCCGAGGGACTGCTGCTGATCCTGTGGGCGCTTATGCACTCATTCGCCGCCACAAGACTGTCACTGGGCACGCTGCTCAGAGTGCCCTCACCGTGCAGTTCAACACCTTACAGATGCGAGCGGACGAATCTGCAGACGAGTACTGGGCGCGCAGTCTGCGCCTACTACGGGACCTTGGCAAAGCTGCCCCAGGTCCCCTCTCAGCCTGTCTCTCTATCGTTGCTGGCCTCATCCCTGAGTTGTCTGATCTGTATCTCCATGTCTCCCAGGCTGAGCTCGAGCGCCTTGCCTCTGCACCTGTCCCTGCTGATGCCCCACCGGGGATTGGCCCTCTCTTTGATTTCACTGCTGCACGTCTCACTAACTGGTGGAACGCCCTCCAGAACAAACGCATGCACCGCGCCGCCATCGCAGCAGCTACTATCTCCTCACCCCCTGCCTCCACCGCAGCCTCTTCCACCACCCCATCTCAGCCTTAAGTGCACTCCACCCAAGGTGCCTCTCGCGGCGGTGCCAGTGGATCAGGCTCCGGCCGTGGCGGCGGGCGTGGGGGCAAAGGACGTGGTGGTGGCCGTGGCGGCAAGGGCTCTGCCTCACCCGTTACCGACGTCACCTGCTGGAACTGCGGCGCGACCGGTCACTCTGCACCCAAGTGCCCTGCCCCCCGTGACGACGCACGCCTTGCTTCCTCCATGCGTGTGCATTGGGCGCGCACCGGTGTTGCATCCTCCTCTGCTACCGCTGCAGTGACTGTCTCATCCTCCTCGTCGTCCTCATCTGCCTCGGCCCTGACCACAACACTCGCTCCCGTTCAGCCGACGCCGTCTCTCCCCAGCCCCTGGGGCTGGGTGCCTCCGCCGTCTGGTCCCCACTACGGGCCCCCGTCTTCCCACTACTCCGTCCCTCCTTGGGCTCGTGATGACAACTACTACTCCGATCGCTCCTCTTACCGCTCCTCCGAGCGTTCCTCTGATCGCCGGGACGAGGAGCGCACTCTTGAGCGACGCCTGGCCGAGCTCCTTCACCTTCGCTCTCAGGGAGGTGAGAGTGTGAGTGGCCATCCTGTTGTGTTGTCCTGTGAGTCCGATGTCACCCTTCGTGGTCCCTCCTCTGGTGGTGTGCAAGGGGAGTTGCCTGATGACCGTGCTTGGATTGAGGACTGGCAGTCTCACACCCTGCCTTCTCGTCTTGGTTTTTCCTCTTCCTCCTCCTATCGTGGCACTGTTGCAGTCTGTCTCGTCCTCCCTTCCACCCGTGCCTCCCCTGGCCTCTGGATCATTAATTCTGGGGCCACCCATCACATGACCTCTTGTCGTTCCTCCTTCGTGTCTCTTGGGCCCGTGCAGTCTGTGCGCTCTGTCCGAACTGGCTCCGGTCAGCTTCTCCCTGTCCAGGGCGTTGGTGTCGTCCGTTTTGTTGGTCCTGGCGGCACTGTGTACCTTCCTGATGTTCTGTATGTCCCGGACCTTGAGGTCAGCCTTCTCTCTGTGACCACTCTTGACGATCAAGGCATGGACTTCTCGTCCAGCCGCGGCCTTGCCNTCTGGATCATTGATTCTGGGGCCACCCATCACATGACCTCTTGTCGTTCCTCCTTCGTGTCTCTTGGGCCCGTGCAGTCTGTGCGCTCTGTCCGAACTGGCTCCGGTCAGCTTCTCCCTGTCCAGGGCGTTGGTGTCGTCCGTTTTGTTGGCCCTGGCGGCACTGTGTACCTTCCTGATGTTCTGTATGTCCCGGACCTTGAGGTCAGCCTTCTCTCTGTGACCACTCTTGACGATCAAGGCATGGACTTCTCGTCCAGCCGCGGCCTTGCCTCCATCTCTCTCCGCTCCTCTGGCCATGTTGTTCTTCGTGGTGTGCGCTGTGATCGCCTTTTCCGTGTTCCACAAACGTTGTCCTCGTCTTCCGCTGCCTCTGCCTTTGTTCATGTCGCCCCTTCTCTGTCGCCTGACCACGCTGCCCTCCTGCATCGTCGCCTCTGTCACATTCACACTGCCGCAATCCAGCGCCTTCTTCGTCTCCAGCCTGCTCATGGCCTTGACCCTGCCACTTTCTCTCCTCCCTGCACATCCACTTGCCTTGATTGCGCCACTGGCAAGATGCACCGTTCCCCTTTTTCCACCTCTGAGTCCACTACCTCCCAGCCCCTTGACTTGGTGCATGCCGACGTCATGGGCCCCCTATCCCAGGACTTCCTGGGCGGCCTTGGTCGGTACGTTCTGTGTCTCACTGATGACTTCTC
>SZWC01002124.1:127372-145400 GCA_023375785.1 Penium margaritaceum | reverse complement strand
GCTGCCCTCCTGCATCGTCGCCTCTGTCACATTCACACTGCCGCAATCCAGCGCCTTCTTCGTCTCCAGCCTGCTCATGGCCTTGACCCTGCCACTTTCTCTCCTCCCTGCACATCCACTTGCCTTGATTGCGCCACTGGCAAGATGCACCGTTCCCCTTTTTCCACCTCTGAGTCCACTACCTCCCAGCCCCTTGACTTGGTGCATGCCGACGTCATGGGCCCCCTATCCCAGGACTTCCTGGGCGGCCTTGGTCGGTACGTTCTGTGTCTCACTGATGACTTCTCCCGTTACCGCTGGGTCTTTGCCCTGAAACACAAAAGTGAGGTCACCGACGTTCTCGAGTCCTGGCTTCCTCAAGCGGAGCGTGCGTGTCAGCGCTCTTTGCGTGTGTTTCGCAGTGATCGTGGGGGTGAGTTCTGTGGTCCCACGTCCCGCTTTCTTGAGTCTCGTGGTGTCCGACTTGAGTCCACTGCGCCGTACACACGAAAAAAAAAAAAAATGGTGTCTCTGAACGCTGGAACCGCACTCTTGCTGACGGTGTTCGCTCTCTCCTCTCTGCCTCTGGTCAGTCTCATCTCTTTGCCTTCGAGGCTATGTCTTACATGACTTGGGTCTGGAATCGCATTCCGCATGGACCCCTTCCTCACACTGTCACCCCCTTTGAGCGATGGACTGGCTGACGTGCTGACCTTCGTCTTGCCCGCGTTTGGGGATGCCTTGCCTCCGTCTGGATCCCCTCCGACCAACGGAGTGGTACGTTGTCTCCTCGTGGTCGCCTTTGCATCTTCCTTGGTGTCTCATCCTTCTCCAAAGCTTGGCGCTTCTGGGATCCTTCCCGCTGTCGTGTCGTTGAATCTCGCAATGCTATGTTTTTTTAACATCTGTTCGAACGTGACGCTCCCCGCTTTGGTGGGTCCCTCTCTCCGCCTCTTCGGGGTGGGGGTGGTGATTCTCTGCCCTCAGGGCCTGCTCTTTCCCCCTCGGTGCGTCCCTCCATCCCCTCTGTCCCCTCCTCTGCTGCCCAGGGCTCTTCGTTGCCCGTGTTCCCTTCCCTGGTCTCCTCACCGTCCACGGTGCCCTTGGCCTCACCTAGTTCCTCAGGCTACCCTACCGGCTCAGGCTCAGGCTCCACTACCGACTTAGGCTCCCCTACTGGCTCAGTCTCCCCTGCCGTCTCCTCCTCTGATCCCACTCTTGGCGTCGTCGCGCCGCCTTACCCTGTCTCCTCGGAGTTCCCTCCTGTGTCCTCTTCTCCACCTGATGTAACTGGTCCTGTTGCTCCTTCTGCGCGGGCTCCGTCCATTCCCCCAGTCTCACCCTACACGCGCGGTGGCCGCCTTCGGGCTCTTCCCACTCATCCTCAACCTGTCGTCTCTGGTGACCCTGGCCTTCGTGCTCTTGGTCTCACCACCACTGGCCTGTCCACTGCCACTTCTGTTGTCCATCCCAGCACAGCACTTGGCTACTCACTTGTTGAACAGGAGTTTCACTCCGCAGTGACCTCCTCTGCAGCCGGGTACGTTGCCTCATGCTTTGCAGCCGCCGGCCTCTCTCCCCTTCCTCCTGAACCCCAGACTGTTTAGGCAGCGCGCATTGCCACTGACTCTCCGTTGTGGGAGCAAGCCATGAAGGCCGAACTTGACGCCCTGTCTGACCATGGGGTGTATGAGCTCGTTGATCTCCCCCCTGGTCGCAAGGCAGTTGCTGCCAAATGGGTGTATCGTCGCAAGCTGAACCCAGACAACTCAGTCGAACGGTACAAGGCTCGCCTCACGGCCAAAGGGTTCTCTCAGATCCCTGGTGTTGACTTTGACGAGACCTTTGCCCCGGTCGGCCGTTACACCACTGCTAGAGCCCTGCTCAGCCTAGTTGCTCAGCATGACCGGGAGCTTGAGCAGATGGACGTCAACAATGTCTTTCTGCATGGTAAGTTGGATGAGGAAATCTACATGGTCCAGCCACCTGGCTTCTCTGATGGCACGAACCGGGTTTGGCGCTTGCGCAAGGCCCTCTATGGCCTCAAACAGTCCCCACGGTGTTGGAACCAAGAGATCACAGCTACCCTTGAAAAAGGGGGTTACAAGCGGAGTGCTGTGGATCCGGCCCTCTTTCTTGGTCCCTCCACCAAGCCGCTTGTTGCCATTCTTGTCTATGTGGATGACCTTCTCATTGCCTCTCCTGATGTTGCGTCTGTGGCTGCCGCCAAGTCTCTGCTCCAATCAGCATACAAGATGAAGGACCTTGGTCCAGCCCGTGTCTTCCTAGGGATGGAGTTGGAGCGTGATCGTGCACGTCGCGTCTTGCATGTGCATCAGGCTGCGTATGTGCGTAGCCTGGGGGAGCACTTCGCCCCACTCCTCACCTCCATTCCCACGGCTTCCACTCCCATGACACCTGCTGGTCAGTCCCACCTGAAGTCGCTTGATCTCACCAAACTGGGGAAGGCTGTGGATGTGACCAACTACCTTCGAGTTATTGGTTCTTTAATGTACCTCGCCACCACCACGCGGGCGGATGTTGCGTTTGCTGTGAACTTCTTGTCCCAGTTCTCACAGTGCCCTCGCGAGCGCCACCTTGAGGCAGCATTGCGAGTGGTACGGTACGCTCTCTCCACCCCTCATGTCGGACTGCTTTTTCGTGCACAGCCCTCTGTCGTGGTGGATGGTTTCACAGACAGTGATTGGGCGCATGACTCTGATGCTCGCAGCCGCACAGGGTACATTTTTCTGGTCGGTGGCACTGCAGTCTCCTGGAAAAGTGGCAAACAAGGGTGCGTGGCACGCAGCACTGCTGAGGCTGAGTATGTTGCTCTGGGTGCAGGCACGTGTGAAGCCGTCTAGCTGTGTCGCTTGCTACAGCAGTTACGTGTTCCCATCCGTTGCATCACTCTGCGCTGTGATAACCAAAGCACGAAGGCCATTGCTGAGAATAGTGGCATGCATCATTCATGCACCAAACACATCAATGTGGAGCATCATTTTGTTCGTGAGTGCATTGCTGCTGGCATTGTCCAGGTCGCTTGGGTGGATACACGGTCACAGAGAGCTGACTTTCTCACAAAGGCCCTCAGTCGTAATGTCTTCAAGAGTGATGTTCACTCCCTGGGTCTCATCAGTCCACATGATCCAGGATGATCGTTGGTGTTTCCTCCCTCTCGTCTCTTGTACTCACGTTCGTGATTGTCTTCTATGTGTGTGGGTTGCTTGTCTGCGGGTCATGGGGGAGTGTTGAAGTTCGTTGGCCACTCACAACTCTGTGCCCTCTTGCCTCTCACACTCTTCACACACTCGTGTACAGATTGAGTGACAATGGTGCCACCTGGGGAGGTGTATGACGTGCCTATCCTGACTGGAGCCATCGTCCCCCTCAAGCTTCTGCTGGACCCAGGAGTGCCCTCTGGCACAGATGCAACCATTGAATGATTCTCCATGATACTCTATTACTGTCTGTGATGCGGTGTATGCTAGGGCCCGTACATTCTCACTGCCGTGCCCTGCATCATGTTCTTCTGACTTGCATGTGATGGGGGAGCTGTATTTTCCCGGGTGCTGATCCCTAGGGGGCCACCGTGCCGGTCTTGGCCGTGCCTCGGTGAGAAGCCGCCCTCGGTTAATTCCGAGTGGTCGGGCTCGACCCCCGGGTGGCGGCACTAGCTCACTCGAGCGTCATGCTCGAGGTGAGTGCGTGCTCACCGGTACTAGGCTCGCTCGCTCCCCCTCCTCTCTCTTGTCTTGAGTTTGAGTGCAAGTGTTGTAAGTTACTTGCCGCATCCATGGCTTGTCCCGCTCGTTTGAGCTTCTTGCACACTCGGCTCTTGCCACACTAGGACTAGCTAACAAGGAAGGTTCCTAGTAACTACACTGCCATGCGTGCGTGCGTGCGTGCGTGTCTGCGTGCGTGCGTGCGTGCATGTGTGCGTGCGTGTGTGCGTGTGCGCGTGCGCGTGCGCGTGCGCCTGCGCGTGCGCGTGCGCGTGCGCGTGTGCGTGCGCGCGCACGTGTGCGTGTGCGTGTGCGTGTGCGTGCGCGTGTGCGTGCGCGTGCGCGTGTGCGTGCGCGTGTGTGTGTGGGTGTGTGTTCATGTGGGCAAGACAAGAGGGAATCCGAGGTGTGAGGGGCCATAGACTGAACACATCATTAACAGTGAAGAGCTAAAACAGATTAGAAGTGGTCCAATTTTTCCTTGTGCATGTGGAGTGTGAGTGACTTACTCAGGAGTGGCACAGTCGCCCACAAGGCAAGGAAAAGGAAGATGGTGTACTTCCTACAACCAATCAAGTTGTTGAGCCTGTGGATCAGAGCATGGGAGAAAGCGCAAGAAGCACACAACTGGGTGAACAGAGATTTCTTGTGGTTAGATGGTTTTGCCTTGAAGTGCCAAACACTTGCGAGAGGATGAACAGTCATTGTGGACCATGTTAACTTTGTGCTTGTTAGAAATTGAACATAAAAGTGTGTCAAGAAAGCATCTGAACATGTGTGCAGGACATGCCCAGAGATGTCAGGTATCTTGTGTCCATCCACCTTCTTCACGGCAATAGCAGTTTCAAGGAAGCACGGTGAAGCTTATGAAATGAATTGCGATGGCACCCTCTACACAGGGCAAAAGAGGAGGCACGGAGATTTGCCAGTCAGGAAGCCGCGGCGTACAACCCCCCCCCCCCCCCCCCCCTACCGCGCACTAAAAATGGTTAGAGCAGATCGAGCATGTCGAAGAAGTGGCTAGCCTGTAGCCCGTCAACCTCTGCATCGGTGGGGGGGATCCAAGAGTTGAGGGCTTCGAACTCAAGCAGGGAAATGTCATGGGTAAAAGTGCCCATGCGATCCAAGTCCGTGCCGGACGTGTCGAAGAGTGGACATGGAGCTGCACTGACAGGCACAGGAGTCTGGTCTCCACCTCCTCCGCCCTGGCTCGAGGCACCACTGGACGTACCTGGGCTACTTCGGGAGCCGTCCTCGAAAAAAGAAGTCACCATGTTTGTTGTCATGGTCAGAGACGAGTCCATGTCTTCCTTGTGAGGTGTTCCTCCGCTCCAGCGAGTCAGAGCCGCACCCACTTGGCTTGTCATCGGCTCATCAACCGTCTCCAGCTTCACAATCCTAGCCCTCTTGAGGGCCGTCGTGGTTGCAGCATGTGAGCGCCCTTGTTCACCTTCATGAGCCCCACCTGATGGTGGGGCACATGGAGGGGACTCCGCAGCATCCAAACTACCGTAAGAGCGCTTCTCTTGCAAGATCTCCGGCACACCACCGCCATGCACTGTCTGTGCACGTGCATCAGTGCATGCTTGCACTCCAGTCTGCGGCCCATTCGGCCCGCACTCATTCATGGGCGTGGGTGACTGGAGCGTGGCGGGGGACAAAGCAGAATCCGCCTTCCCAGATGCACTCCACATTCGGACTGCGGCAGTTCCTCCACCACAACCCTTCGCAGATCCAGCGACACCATCCAGGGGGAAGTTGACCTTAGCCTGAGGCCCTCGGATCTCGCGAGCGGCGGCGTCGTACGCGCGGGCCGCGGCCTCCGGAGAGCAGAAGGTGCCGAGCCAGCGGCGTGTCTTGTGGCGGTTGTCCTTGATCTCCGCGATCCAGCGGCGGACCTGGCCCTTGCGCATGCGCACGCCGACGTACCGCGGGTACACCCGTTCAGCAGCTTGCTCCCCCTCTGAACTGCCAGTCGTTCGTGCCTTCGACGCTGAGCCTCCTCCCTCTTCCGACTGGGCAGGTCTGGAAACTGGAGCAGCGCTCACCCCCGGACCTTCCCCAGCGCTGGCAGCAGCACAAACAGGGATGGGACCAGATTCAGGCTTGCTGGTCACGCTCTCCACCCCAGTGTCCCTGCCGCCATCCCTTCCGCAGCCTCTCTCTCCCCCGACGGCAGGCACGTGTGCGTGCCCTGTCGAGCCATCAGGGCTTACAGGCAATCCGAGGTTCCGCCGAACAGCTGCTGCAGGTGCGAATCCACCGGACGCAGCCACGCTCTCGGACTGCGGTGTTGTGGAGCGCGCCATGCTCACCGTGGCAGCACCGCACACAGCAGGGAGATCACCTGCATTTCCACTACCGACCCAGGCCGAGGTGCAAGGAGCAGAAGCTGCAGCTCCACCACCACCACCACCACCATCGCCAGCAGTGGTGACAGAAACGCCCCCAGTTGAGTCCCCTGAGGGCAATGCAGGAGCAGCAGCAAAATCGACAGCGACGGCCGCTGCCTTCCCAGCCTCTCGAAACGGATGGCGCGCTTGCTCGGCACCAGCATGCCGAGCCTCGGTTGCAGCGGCGATCGCACCTGCAGCGGTAAGGGCGGCGGCAGCAGCAGCAGCAGCAGCAAAAGCCCCCTGACGAAGGTTCGAGGATGCCTGCTGCTGCTGCTGCTGCTGCTGGGTAGTTGCGTTAATTCTTGGCTTGTCCACAGACGCTGCATCAGTCCTCTGCATGCGCTCCACGACGGAGTCTCTCGAGCTTCCCGTTTTGCGGCAGCGGCAGCAGCTGTCCTTGCTAGCGCCGTTGCGCCCCTCAAAATCCCCACCACTGCAGCAGCTGCCGTCCCCTTCGCTGCTGCTGCTGCTGCTGTTGCTGCTGCGAACGCCGCCGCAGAAGCTGCCGCCGCATCCACTGTCACAACCGCCACCACTGCCGCTGCCGCTGCCGCTACTGCAGCTGCAGCTGTTGCTCCTGCGGATGGCGCTTTTGGGAATGCTGCTGCTAGCGCCAGTGGCGGGGGCCTCCCTCTGACCGCGACCGCCACCGCCACCACCATTGCCGCAGCTTGCAGCATCATCATCACATGGCGCGTGCATGGCTGCAAGGTTGGCGCTAGCCTGGTCATATACCCTCCGCATTTTCGAAGAGGACTGCTGTTGCTGCTGCTGCTGATGATGATGCTGCTGCTGTTGCTGGTTCTGCAAGTGCTGCGGCGTCGGTGATGACGGCATCTGCTGCCGCTGCTGCTCCTGATGTCCTTGTTGATGCTGTATGTGAAGCCAATCCTGCTGAACCTGGTGCTGCTGTTGCTGATTCGGCCGCAGCTGCGGCGGGGTCGACGGCAGCAGCTTGCATTGCTGCCGTCGCTCCTGCTGCTGCTGCTCCTCCCCCGGTTGCCACCGGGGCCAAGTCTGCTGCAGCTGCTGCTGCTGCTGCTGCTGCTGCTGCTGCTCCGTTGGCGGTGAGAGCTGCTGTTTCTGCACCTCCGTCAGTTGCTGCAAGCACAGCACCGGCAGCAGCCGCTGCTGCTGGTGGTGCAGCTGCAGCTGCTGTTGTAACAGCATTGGCTTCGGCATGAGTGGTGCCCACGGCCGCTGCGGAAATGTTGTCGAAGATTTCGATGTTGTTGCTGCGGCTGGAGATGCTCCCACCGCTGCCCCTTCTGATTCTTTCGCGGAAACAGCAGCGGGACAAGACGGAATGCAGGAGAGGCACACGAAGCGTGGCGGCAACGGAGTGCACGGTACGAACTGTTGCGTGCGTGTGACTTCCACGATCCGAGTGCTGCTGCTGCTGGTGCTGGTTGAGGGAGGCTGGCAGCAGTCCGACAGGTGCGGCGTGCGAATTGCAAAGCGCAGACGCTAGTCGCTTCGCAAACAGTCCGAGAGACGCATAGGTCGCAGTGTGGTGGGCGGGCGCTCCAATGCTGCTGCTGCTCCTGCCGCTAGTGGTGGCGGGGGGGTAGCTGGAAGAAATGCTCCTGGTGGCTGGAAATGACTATGCGCTAACCACTGTGACAGGCTAGCAGCATGCGACAGCATCAAGGGGGAAAGCGGCGGGAGGTGGGACGCTTATGCCGCTTGAGCTGTCGATGGCTCGCTTGCTGGCGCTGGGGCTGGTGCTGCTGCGAGTTGCCAATCGAGCGAGAAGCTGCAGCGGCTTCGGAGCCAGAAATCTGCAGGCGCGGAGCCTGTGCCACTAGTGAAGCTGGTACTGCTGATGGTGCTGCTGCTGGAGCTTCAGCTGGTGCTGCTGCCGTTCGGTTACCGGCAGGAAGCAAGGCGTGGCGTGGTGGTGTCGAAGTACAGAGGCTTCACTCGAAGGGTGCTTGAAAGCGAGGCGGAACGAACGCGACTGCGAACGCGACGTGGTGTGTGCCGGAAAGGCGGAAAGCGGCTGCCAGGCCGAAGGGGAGCTGCTGCTCGTCAGGTGAGGACGGCACTGCGGAGTCCGCACGAGCGAAAATTTCATCAATGCAAGGGCTGGTGTCGTGGGCAAGATTCACACGCATTCCACAAGCAAAAGCAAACGCGATTTCGATAGCGATTTCGATAGCGATTGCGATCACGATTTAGTGTGGCGTGAAGTGGGTGGACGACATCTTGTCCGGCTATGTCAATAACTCGAGCAGAGCGACATCAGAAAGCCTCGTGAAAGTGAATTCCAACATTAGGGTCAGTGGTGAGGTCACTACAATCATTGTACCACATATAAAGGCAGTGTCAGTCTACAGCCAGATAAGAGCTCTTTGGAATGTCTGCAGGGCGGAAAAGCTTTAAGAATTTACCTCTCCTTAATCGGAGATAAGGGGTAAAAAAAACCTGAAATTTCTATCTATGAATAAAAATTGATCCTCTTTGAAGACATCAAAGTAAGTGTAAATACATTCAATAAGCCAAAACCTTGTATTCCTTTGAATAGTGGAAATATTATACAATAGAAGTTTAGTATTAAAAATGGGAATTTTCTTGATCTAATGTGGGTTCAGGGTGTAGGACAACATAACTATACTTTTTTTGCGTAATAGTTCTGATGTCAATGAGATAATAAGTTTAAACTACTACATCCAAGGGTTTCATATTAAACATTTTAATCTAAAAGCGTAATAACTCGTGTAATTATCATTCTTCACCACTAGCATGTTGCACAAAATAGGCATTCCTTAGTGGGTTATGTGCAATCCCACCATTAAAACCACTATAATCACATAATGACCCCCATGTGCTCTATATCTGACACGCAAACCCCTATTCAAGGATTAAGGCATTCTCAAAATTAAGCGACCATGGTCCGCACAAGCATTATACCTGAAATATCCAAAAGAGGATTTCCATGAAAAGAAGAGATGAAATGAATGTAATCACCACTCATTCATGATCCAACAAAAAAATGTCCATTCTTATTGACACAAAAATTCACTTTTTCAAAACCTAATGAAACCCTACCAAAGTTACATTCAGGATATTTGGATTTTCTTTCACATAAGAACCTGCTGAGCCCCACAAGAATAAGGTCTAGTGTCTTCCGTTCTAATGCATGAGTGTTAAATCCTCCACGTAAATCAAAGAGATCTACCCTCCAAAGGTAAAAAACGTGAAACAAGGGTTTATAAGTAATTAGTAATAAAGATGATGTCAAATTTTGTTTTTTAGTGAAAATCATGATTATGTGACTTGTTAATTTGAATGTCATAATTTTCCTTTGACCATTGGGTATGGCATACTTGAAGAGCTAACTACTTAACATAGGGTAATTTTCTAAATTCACTAAAACGAAATGGAAATTCTATTAAGGATTAAATGGGAAATACATTAAGAATATCGTAGATTTAAAACACAATCAATGCACTATGGATCAATAGCTTCTAACGTAATATGTTCATGTGGCATCGTCATATCATGCACTTATCATGGACTAAAACAATTTTAACTGTTTAATTCATACGTAGATTTATCTAATAACCAGGGAAGAGTGTGTTTAAGGTTGATTTTTCAAATTGAATTTCAATCTTGAATGTATACAAGAATTACTTCCTTATCGATTTTGAAAAAAAATAGGTTAGAAACAAAACAAGAAAACAAATTGAAACATGCAATGAATACCGTAGTGATCTTTGAATTCGTGCTGTAAAATACTTCAATGGTTGTAACTTAGGTTCGTGTCACAAGTCAATTGTTATTTGGGTATTCAATATGAACGAATAAGGGCATATGGCACACATGATTTTGAACTTAAGCCAGCTAATTTACCCTAGAACCGGTTCGAATCCGAGGAGATGGAAAATATTTGGTCGGTCAAACGGCCAACGCACGATGACCAACGGACAAAGGTACGGGTCGTGCGTTTGCTGTTGACGGCTAGTTTTCGTGGTGTGGCCGTTCGGGTGTTCGACGCGCACCTCGAGACGCACTAACCGAGACGCACACCCACGATGCCCCCCACATTCACGATGTCGCCATTGTGAACCGAGTCACAACCCTGAAGACACCACATTTACAAGTGGATTGTTGCTTGGTTACGAAGGCAAAGACATTCCACAACTCCCTCGCGGCCAGCAACCATGTCACGGTTAACTTCATTCTTCTCTAAAGTGACCTCCGACGAGCACAGACTCAACGTTGAGAGAGCTTTGTCCGGACCCAAGCCCGTCGCCACTCCAAGACGTGGTCCTGGACGTCCAAGAAAGATCCCCCTTATCCTTCCGGCTTCTGTCCCTCCAACACCCGCCATTCTCAAAGTGGCCCCAACCTCGACCATCGACCCACTGTTGACAGACACGCCAACAAATGAGAGGCTTCCCAGGAAACGGGCTCGCATAGTCCTATCCGACGATGAAGACGACACTGAAGAATGCATCAACGCTGTTGACGCGGACGCTAGGGATGCCGCGTACGACGTGGACGTTGCCGTGGACACCGCGGATGCCGTGGATGCTGTTCATGCCACGGACGTCGCGGACCATGCTGACCCTGCAGAGGCTGCCACGGTGGTGGATGAGGTTCCGCATGCTACTGAACGCGATGCTGTGGAGGTGCTGGTAGATTGTGTCCTATCCGCGGAAGACTTGGCAACACGACAGGCAACAGATCAGGCGGTGGTTACCGCCCTCATGGCGGAGCTTTTGTCCGACGCTACGGACGAGGCCCCGATGGAGTACGTCGACTCCATTGCTGATGCAATTGCACTCCCTACCACCGCCGATTCTTCAAGCTTGATGTAGTTGCCAAAAACGTCCGCGTCCGACTCCAAAAAGAGGGGACCGTACATGGATTGGTTCGGCCTCGGACACGTGCCGATCATCCATGTAACAATCCTCAAGCATGAAGGCAGCATCACCATAGTCGTTGCTTGGCTCCGCCATCACTACCGCACTCCCGCGGGCCCATTCATCTATGAGCGGTTGTCGTATTCTACCGTCAAGGGGAGGTACAAACCAAGCAGCACCACCCTCCGTGTGGCATATGCACCCGCTCTTGGAGCTCTGCCAGATCAGTCCATTGATGCAGCGGCGCATACATCCTCACGTGTACAAGGATCTCGGGGTCGGAAATCCTACCTACACGACAATCCCGCCCTCAAACACGAGATTGTGAGGGCATTGGAACTCATGCGTGAGCGGGGCACCCCCATGTGCAGCACCATCATCAGGGAGAAGATTCTAGCCATCGTCTGCGAGCGCGGCCTACCCAGCTTACCCGTCAAAAGTGAGGGAGACATCTTCAACCGTTCATGGACCCAGAAGTTTGTAGCACAGGAACTCAACTGGACGTGGCGGTGCGGAACGTCTGCTTCCAAGAAGCTACCCGACGACTGGTCTGGACGTGCCACCTCCATATACCGGCGTGCCGCCTTCCTTATTAGCCTACACAAGATCAAGCCGGTCTTGGTGGTGAGCGCGGACCACACGGGCGTCCATCTCGTCCCAAGCCCGAGGTACACGTATGGCCCAAAAGGTTCAACCAAAGTCAAAGTGTGTGGGCAAGAAGACAAACGGCAAGTCATAGTGCTCGTCACCTGTACCATGGAGGGCGATCTGCTTCCATGCCAGGTCGTGTGGATCGGCAAGACGACCGCGTGTCACCCCCAAGGCAAAACCAGTGATCATGCGGTCTGCAACTACAAGTGACATTTCACGCATACTCCAAATCACTGGGCCTCACTTGAAACACCAAAGCAATGGTTTGCGATGGTGCTCGAGCCGTACTTTGTCCGCATTTGCCAGAAGTACGGTGAGAACCCATCAGTCGCCAAAATGCTCCTCATTCTCGATGCATGGCGGCCGCAGGTCAGTGAGGACTTCAAGGCGTGGGTTCGCGAGCGCTACCCATGGGTGCACTTGTTGTACATTCCTGCGGGGTGCACTAGCAAGCTGCAACCTGTAGATGTGGGGCTACAGAAGCCCTTAAGGCAGAGATCAGCAAGGGGGATGCATCTTGGGTTGAGAAGAAGCTGTCGGTGTCGCCGACAGTTGACCTTGGCATGCGACAAGTGAAGGACGCATCAGTCGGGTGGATGTTGCAGGCATGGTCGCACATTCACAACAATCGCGACATGGTGCGTGCCGCCTGGTGTGAGAGCGGATGGGATCGCTGCTTCGACCATGACTTTCAGGGTCTTGCTGGTGCGGACTTCTTCAACTTCATGGCCGAGCCAGAGATGCAGGGCTACGAGCCAGAAGGTGTTGTGGGGTAGTTTCCTAGGAACTTTCTTCTGTTGTGGTGCGTGCGTCATGTCCTACGTCATGTTGTTCTGCTGGAGGGAAAAATAATTTCTCAATCAGGCTGTGTGCAATCTCCACCCCCCTGTCCTTTGCTCCCTTCTCGTCACCTCCCGACCCTCTTTGCCATTGCGAGTACTGGAGCAAAGTTTGAAATCACAGAACACCCGCAGAACGACGCCAAACATCACACACGCGGCTGTTGTAGGATGCTTTGCGTGCCCCCTAAAGAACGTGTAGTTAACAGTTTTGACACAATTAATTTTGCGTTTTCGATATAACCAAAAAAAATTCATCTCGTTGTCAAATTAAAGAATGCATCGTAGGGAAAAAACAATTAATAACGAATTCAAAGATCACTACGGTAATTTAATTTAATCATTGTTAAATGAGTTAAACATCATTCATTCATGATTGTAATTTTTTCAAAAGCTGAAAAGAATGATTTAGAGTAAGAAAAAACATTTTTTTGTTTTTTTCTGAAATACATTTTACTATATAGAAAGTTTACCTAACAATGCTATGAAGATGTCTTTAAAAAAATGCCAAAATTAGGTTTTAGGTAAAACATTGCATAGATTTTTTTCCATAGTCGTAAGTAGCGGGGAAGGGGGGATCACCTAGACACCTAAGAAGCTCGCGCAATGAACCCGGCCCACCAAACTACAACCTGTATAGCATAGTGTGTTTCCACCAAACACATAAAATTTGGGATAGGTACAGGGTGGGGTGTCCATACCCCGCTTCTATGTTGTAGAATGGGGAGGTCGAAAGGAGGATGCTTGTTTTTTTCTCTTCGACCGAGTTTTGTTGTGGAAGTTTATTATACTGATGCTCAAGTGGAGAGACAAAGGTAGCGTATTGGGGAAGGTGTGGTGAAGTTTTGACGTTGGGTTGCTTTTTGGGGGATGCCCATCACTCGCACCATGTTTTGTGCAATTGGTGTGCTCTAATTAGTTCCTAAGTAAGGTGAGAGTCGTGTGTGAGGGGCCTTAAAAGGAGGTCCGGAACAATGGGTTGTTGGTGTGGGAAACAACATCCATATAGAGTGTGGATTTGGAGTCTTAATAGGTGTATGTGGGGCCATTCGAGGAAGCAGTGTTCGATGGTTTCTTTTGATGGGCATTGGGGGTACTTTTGGGATGCTGTCGGTGGGAGGAATTGATAGCATGCATTGACTTGGGTGCTTTGAAGGAGAATTTGGAGCATTAGGTCTCGTGTATGTGGATTGATTGGACAGGCGAAAAGTTCATTATAGATGCATTTCTGTTAAGGGAGGATGAAGGATGGTGTCTGGTCCATTAGAGAGGGTATAATGGGCGTGTGTGGGGGGTGGCAAGTAGTCGTGCATAAATCGCATGGAACGAGGATGCATAAAGGTGGAGGTGGCGGCTTGGGCATGTGTTGGGGGTGATTTTCAAGAGAAGATGCATTTTTTGCAATGATGAGGGATGAGGTTTTTGGGCATGAGACAGTTGTGCGTGGCTAGGGTTGGGGTCAGAATTTCCATGAGATGTGGTGAATCACCTTTGTATTCGATGTTTTGGATAGGTTTGGTGATTATTGTATCCTTAGTTTGTTTGTTCTGTGCCCGATAGTTGTTTGGAGACCGCTTAGGGAGGAATGGGTGACGTATTTGGTAATTGGGATGAAGTCTAGAGTTGATTGAGGGTTTAGCATGACTTTTTTCCATTCTACGATGAGGTGGTCGACAATGGTATTGAGGACGAAAAGCTGATGTTTTGTGATTGGTGGGTGGAGGGAGGCGCAAAGTTTGAAGGAGAAAAGGTTTTGGATTTGTATGTCTCTTGTGAGGAGAAAACGTTCTTGTGAGCTTTTGCGACTGGGGTAGCGTCTGGCTTCGTTAGATTCAGATTGTATTCTAGGTATTGTTGAACGGTTTCCTATTGAATTAGATGTGGTCTAAAGTGTTCGGATTGTGTGGCTAGAAATCGCTTCAGCGGGGTCAATTAGGGTGTCTTTTCGGATTATCTCTCTAGATACACCTCTGCATCGGTTTGTTGTTAGCGATCGCTACTTCGGTGCCGGTGTTCATTGTTGGCATCCCAGTCCCTCGGCGGTGCGTCTCCGTCGGACTCGCTGCGCCATCCAATCTCGCCCCTCTCGTAAGTCTCTCCCTCTCTCCCCAATCTGTCATGTTCCTTAATCCCGCAGCCGCCTTTGGGTCTTCGGATGCGCACGGCGGACGAGGAACTACCGACCGACAGGGGACAGACGGCAGTAAGGTCTTGATAGATTGTTTACGAAAAAGGGACTGGGATCGTGTCGACAAGGCCGACAACGGGGTTCGTGGAAATGATAGCGAGAGGTGACTCGGTGCGGAATATCCTTCCAGGGTCTCTTCCTTGAATCGTCTCATTTCGCAACCCGCCGCGCAGGTTGGATTGACAGAGGATGACTCGAGGAGGGAAAGATACCAAAAGGGAGAACTTAGCCAGGAAGATTTCGAGACGCGCGAAGAAACAAGGCCACGGGGTCACAAGACAAGGCTCCCAATGTCATCCCCGGTCAATCGGTGGTATCATACGACTGGCTTCCAACAATTAGCACTTCAAACAGATCTCGTTGCCCACACTGACCCGACGGAGATATCTGTCAAACATGATTCATGCCGTGCATAGAAAAGGAGTGAATGGCGCGATCGTCGTTTCTTCACGAGAAGGCATGACCACTCGGAAACTTCCGTGCATGCGAGTCTTTTGAGTTCATAGGCAAATTCAAATAAAGCCTTTTAGACAAAATGCAGTCACCGACGGTTCAAGATTGCGCGATGTTTCCTGCAAAACTAAGCTCCATGTCAGGGAGGAGATTCGATAAGCACAAATGTAATAGGCAAGATCCATGACGTCCAAAACGAAAGACCGGACAACATAAACTTGGCCAAAGCTACCATCGGACTACCCATATCGATGGTGAACATGATATCCTTGACACTAGTGCATTTAAAGTCGAGATAACCGACATCTGAACAGCATCGACCTGTGTTAAAATACAGCCCTTTCAACGGGAAATATGTAGCTGAACGATACATGGGTAGATTGTTATGCTTATCGTCGCTAACCGTCCGTTAGAAATGATACCTGACGTAGTCTATCCTTCCATCCGGACTTCTTCCCGATTACGATTTACTGTTCCCGATAAGGTGGGATCGACGACCTACATTTCGGCTGGCAAATCGCAAAGCAAAGAACGTGTTCTTCGAACACTTCAATTCAGCGACAGGAGAAAAGGACTTGGATTGTTCTTCAGACTCGATCTCGGAAATTGAGACTTCATGTAAACCAAGAATATCTTCATGGTTAAATAATCATCAATGTCATGCACTTCCAAGTGCATAAAAACCATGCATGAGGATTGCCATCTGTCCGATCAAGAAATAAACTGAAACATAACCATACAAACATTGGAGTGAATACTAAACAGAAAAAAAAACCTATATTAAGTCCCTAAAAACCATGAGGCGAAAAAGGGGAACATACAGCTAGGCTAAAGCTCAATTTCATGCAACATCAAGAATACACTACCTTGACAACCAAAAAACTATTCGAATAGCATAATTCAACAATTGAATGTTTCCATTCCTTTTGAAGTGAATATCTTATAACAATTTGTAGGTTTAAGTCTAATTATGTCATGAAGTGAACATTTTTAAGAGAAGCTTCCTCAAAGCTTAGACAGCTGTCGTACATAAGAAGGGACCATAGATCCCATAGAAAACTAGAAAAGAGTGATTTGAATTTCATATATTCATGAATAAACAAATAAATACAATAATAGGAATCATGATAACTATGATTCTATTTCATTGGAGTTAATGTTATGCATGAATAACACGGCTAAAACTTGACATTCAATCATGAATGTATTGTAAAACTAAACTCATACATATAACAACCCTTATTAAGACATTCATTAACTTAAAAAATCAAAAAATAGAAGGCACAATAATTGTTTTTACAGGCCTCATCGGCATGACCCATCGCAAAACCTCCATTGTTCTTCAAGCATAGTAATCTAGGTTAAAGAATGATCAAATGAGGACTGGGGGCATTGCAACTTTAAGGACTGGGGGCATTGCACCTTTGTCAATGTGTTTAATACTTCTACATCAAGTGTCTATACTCATACAACAAGACCTGGTAATAAACTCACACTTTTTGCCAAAGACGATTCAAAACCGTTCATTAAATCATGGAGAAGTATGTGTTTTCAATTTTTTCAGAACATTATGAGATTTCAGACTGACATAGCATTAATTCTAATTTCACAAAAGAATAAGTAATCCTCAGGATATACATTATTTGATTAATCATCTATGCAAATGATGTTATTATCATTAAAATGACAAAACCCAAATGTAGCATGGCATTCCAACGCCAACATTCAAATGAGCAACGTAGCTAAAGAAAGGTAGCTAGGAATGAGAACGGTTCAACGTGATGGCTTAAAGGCCGGAGAATCTCAAGCACCACAGATTGGCCTAGTTGGCCAAGGGTTCTTACCAATCCGTTGCATTTGCATGAAAGCTACAGGGCTCCAATCGCATGTTCGAATTACCAAAGATGCCAAGGCGTTTCTCACTCCTAATAGGTGAGTGGAAGTGCCACACCAACCGGTCAAAGGAGTTACCTAGCTCGAGCAAGGTCACCTTGAACTGTGGGCCGTTGGACAAAATGGCTTCAGTTTCATATACCATGAAGCACCACTGTTTAAGCCTAATAAGAAAATGATTTTGACCAATCAATTACACAAAAGCATTGATCAATAATATTGCTAAAAAAAAACAAATATGAGGCTAAGCGATTCCCTAAATTCTCTATATTTATGTTTTAACCTCCACTAAAGGCCTTAAGGAAGAAATTGCAATGGGAGCAAACAAAGTGAAATAAAGTACACATAATCATGGTTCAAACAAATTCCATACAAAACCACGAGATATCTCATTAACGTTTTCTTATTTGTGTTTATGGTATCATATTCCAAAGATTTATTTTCAAGTATTTATCACCCGTTTCTTAAAATTCATAATACTCCTTGAAAAATTATTTAATAGCTCATTTTGCTCAATCAAACATACATGGTTCAAAATCATGGCCATAACTACAAATTAGGCAACAATCATTCCGTTGAAACTATTCAAGAGAGTGTTTGGATCTTTTTCATGAATTCACATGGACAAATCATCGACTTCCATCTTCTTTCAAGTGGGCCACAGTAGCATGAATAGATTGATTCTAGGCATTAGTGACCCTCTTTATAAAAAACAGAATTAAAAATTGCACGTTAAACAAATAAAGAGGCCATGACTACTAAATCAACAAATGTGACACTTTAAGACTTCATGATCGGACACACATGGTCCAAGTGTTTTAAGCTAGCTTTGAAACGGTTATGAGTGAAAGAAACAAATTACTACTAGGAAAAGAACAACAAAAAGGGGTGAATTAGGAAAGAGAGAACAAGAGAGAGAGAGAGAGAGAGAGAGCGAGCGAGAGAGAGAGAGAGAGAGAGAGAGAGAGAGAGAGAGAGAGAGAGAGAGAGAGAGAGAGAGAGAGAGAGAGAGAGAGAGAGAGAGAGAGAGAGA
>SZWC01002124.1:111567-127097 GCA_023375785.1 Penium margaritaceum | reverse complement strand
AGAGAGAGAGAGAGAGATAAAGAGGAAGACTATGAAAGAAAAACACCACGGTGAATAGAAACATAATCAAAAAATTGGATATGTTCAAAGTTCCAACAACAAAGATCTATACGGAGAGATATGAAAGAGAAACAAAGAAGAGAGAAATAATTTGAGAGAAAAAGAAGACAACAAGAAATTGAGGTGAAGTGAATGAAGACATTAAATATGCTCATGACAACCTAAGATCCCACATTATTTCAAATATAGTTTTTGATGAAATGCATGAATTAATAAACTTGATTAAATGATTCCATTCGCTCATGAAATTACCAGGATCAATTTGTATTTTAAATGTTGAAAAAAATTGTAATTAGTCATGAACTGCGTGGAATAGAAACAAAGAAAATTGAAAAAATGTGTTAGAAAACCTATCATGCTTCATGATATCCTTAGGCAGTCCTATAATAATACCACACAATGCTGCAACACGGGAGTAAATCCCTCTTGGTAATGTTTTTCTTGCATCCTAAAAACTTGAACACCATCAAATCCTACACTCAAAGTACAAATGCTACGATAATGCTACCACACAAAGACCTAACACACACAACTTACAAGAATATGAAAAAGGTATGAAATAAAAACTACTTTGTGTAAACAATATGGAAGTGATATTCAAGCAGAATATCACTTCCATATGCTATTTATATTTCAAGCTATGTTTTTTCACAATCAAACAACAAAAAATGAATCATTCAACTACATGTGTGTTTGATTTATTCAATTTTATTTTTTACCATTTTCTCTTTTCTTTCAAATATAAGAGATTTTGATTGCTAAGTATCTGAGCGGTATCAAACTCGTGAAATTCATATGAGATGAAAGTAAAACATGAAACAATTTAGAAATATGGGAGCGAACGAGCATGTGTAAGAGAAAATTCAAGATAGTTACAAACAAAACGTTAGTCTACACCATGTTTCATACCATATACTTGTTTTTCCTACCATATAACTACTTTTCCAACCAAATAACTATTTTTCTTACCACATAACTATTTTTCCTACCTTTCAATCTTCTATTTTACATCATTTTACAAAACAAATGCCGTGCTTCTCAAGCTTGAAATGTTCTTGTCCCTGAGAACAACTTTGAATTTTTTGAGTGAGTATGACATTTGTCATGATGTTACAAGGTTACATGAAGAAGCGAAGGCATAACATAATAGTTCTTAAAAAATATGTGAGAATGAAGATGGGTCGACTGCTCTTAGTTGAACAAAAACATCCTTTTAATCTTCATAGAAGGAGCCATGGAAGGTAATTACAACTAGAGTCTAGTTGGTTTTAAAAGAGCTATGGATGTTCAAAGGGACATGTTTTTCTCTCTCAACAAATTGAGAATACATGAAGGTTTTCAAATCATGAAAGCAACACTAGAATAAGATCCACATGATCTTCTTACCAAATGATACGAAGAACACATTTTTCCATTATTTTGAGCTAAAATAAAGAACATGAAGTTTCCCAACAAGCCTTTTCATTTCAGAAACACTTCACCAACATTCATGAAACATAAAAAAATCCCTACAAATCGTGCACTAAATTCATCAAGAATCAGTTTTGTATTTGTTTATTAGTTGAATTGTGTGTTTTGTATATCAGTTTGATTTTCATAGATGATATTTGTTCTCCCTTCAAGATAATAATGTGACTATAGGGGATCGTGCATTTATTATTATATTTCAAGATTGAACATGCTAACCTTACCATGAACAAAACTACAATTGAAATTTCTCAAAGTGGTTATGCATCATGCATAAATTCCTTTTTGGCATGTAATGCAGCACATTATGTCGTTGAACTTTGTGAGTACATTTATCATTTTAGAATAAACCGTCTTATCTAACTCCTAAAATGAATTAACATTAACTTTAATGTAAATGAGAATGTGAAACACAACATAATGATGATTTGATGTTTTCTATGTAAGGTAGATGGTAAAGGAATAGAATCCACCTTACTCCAACACCTAGCATGGATGTACTTTCGATAGATGAATATATACTTTTATGGAATATACCTTGAAAATTCCTTTATCAATGGAAAAACATTTATGCTAGAGTGTAAACGATGCCATGTTCTCACCAACATCCAAGGGAAAACCCCTTACTGCATATTCTCTTGGCAACAAGCCACACATCTTTTGCTAAAAGTGTGTTTCCCCTTGTGTTCACATTTGGAGCTCAAAACTGGCATCTCCATACCATTTTACCAATTATGCAAGAGTTGTGGTTCTCATGGGTATCAAAACCATCAACCATCTCGTTTATCTCCTTAGAACCAATATCATCCAATTTTCATAGGAGCTTTTGAACACCCTCGTACTTCAAGTTATTTGTTTGGAAATTCAAAGTTAATGAAAGAACAAGAAGTAGACAAAACCTATGGCTCGAGATGAAATTCTTGTACAACAAGGTCTAGCAAAAACAAAACAGAACTTTCGGACATCAATGGCAAGTTTCTTTCAATTCATCACTTAAATGATTGTATGATACAATAAAAAATCTTCAAACCATGGTTGTTGTAACAAATACATTGTAACACAAGCATTATAAAGAAAACAATCATTTCCCGTGTTCATGGATGTTACAAAAAACGACTTGAATGGTTTTCCATAGGCTTTTCTTTCACTGATCTGTTCACGGAATCACCAAGGTCATAGTTTATCAAAGAAAATGGATGTTCAAGCTTTTCCCTTCATAATTGTTACAACACACTCAGACTTACCTCCTTAAGGAGAAAGAAATCTAGACATATAACATGTTAAAATATTAACATAAAAAATTTTGTTTCGTTATCTTGAACCTCCTTATGATTCAAAGTTATTAAACTGATATTTATGCCATGAAGTTATTCAAGGATTTGTTATGGAATTCATGAGGTTTCATGTTAAGTAATTGATAACGATGCAAGTGTCAACCTACAAGTGGGCTCAATTGGCATACTATTTGGAGCACTTACGTAAAGACATCGATTTTACATTGAACTGTCGATCTCACTACCTATAGGGTTTATCGTCCAATACATGCTTGGTACACCCTGGCAACCATCCTCGAAGGATCCTGAATGCCTCGCATGAAACATCACATGGTGGCATGCGCAAGAGGGATAAACATGCTCCAAACCAGCTTCAGGTGGAAGGGGAGCTACTCGTTGCAAAGTGTTATGCAACTAACTTGGTTACGGAATTTTGTAGTTAACTCGGCAGTAGTCATGCACCCTAAACATCTAACATGCACTTCATTAGCACCATCATGTTGGAAGCCAACGCCAAACTATCTACATGAGCCAATCAGGGGTTAGCTTCATAAGGCATTTACCGAGTGGCCCTGATGCTTTATCAGAGCATTATAATCGACCATGAAAGATGATGGGGTTTTTGGAGCCTGTAGTGATGAAGTCACCGCATGCTCAAATGCAAGAGGGGGGTCTTGCTGCCATCGAGAATATCTTTGCCAAACAAGCAAACCTTGTACTCCAATGTGCAAAAGTGGAAGATTAGATTCAAACTTGTAATTCAAAAGGTTATCAATTACACGTATGGTAGAGGGAAACAAATGTGAAACACTAATCAGCTCAATTCTCAAACACAACTTGCCCAATCTAAGGGCGCAACATCTTTTTTGGCCATGAATGTTGTTGTTGTAAGGGTCTAATTACGGTCAACATACTTTTAATTGAAATGCGCTCTTACTTGTCAAGACAACCTCCTCTACACCTAGTCATTAGTGTATGTGGCTTCACTACCGACTGCTGTCCCAGTAGGGACTTGCTGCGACCATGCCTGCCATTGCGGCACGCACTTGGCTCAGCTCGCCATCATGGTAAGCTGGCGTGACATTGAACATGGACATACCTCCCCCCCTCGCTCAGCGCTCCCCTTAACCAGCCCCTATTTTGCTCGTTGCATTGAGTTTCCACCCCTTTTTTTCTTTTTGCTTTCTTTTCAGACAACTTGTTTGCACAAATCACGCTAAAATTCTTGTCTTACTACGGTTATACTTTAAAACTTTAGAACAATAGCCATTTTTGTCTTCCACTATGCCTCTTTTTTGAAGTGTTGCACTGAGCTTGTAGTTCCTACGTCCCAGCCTAAAGAAGAAAATGGTGAGCTCCACTTGCAATGAGAGTTGCTTTAACCATGATGAAAGCGTTTTCTTATAACAACTAATCATGGCTTCTCTAGTTGTTGCCACTTCTTCTTTGTTGGACTGAGTGAAGACAAAAGAGGTTCCACGGTGGCAAGAAGTAAACTCGCCCTCCAAAGGAGAAAACCCAAACTAATTTCTGGCTACTGGTGAAAACAAATCTGAATTCTGACAGTTTTCTTTTTTCAATCCACGAGATAAGGTGTAGTAGACACAACACGTCTCCCATTTTTCTTTTGCTTCACATTTGCTGCTACTACTCGTGGTTGTTGTATCGACCATCTAGAGAAGAATCCAAACCTCATTGGCATTTTAGCTCCAATACCCATGTTGGATGAGCTTTCCCTCGTAGCTTGTGATCATGATGAGCTGCTCCAAGGTCGTTCCTTGACCTCGGACTCATCCCCTTCAGTTTAAGAGCTACTCCAACAACTGCACTACTACTTCACCTCCTACTATCTGACTTATTGCTACTAAGCACGCTTTTGTTTGAGGGACATTTGCAGTCGTGCTGAGCAAGCTCGCCCCTCCACACATTGCCTTGAGGTGGAAAACTGAGGACAAAGTCCTCGTCTACATTAGAGGTTTGATATCTATCACAAATTTTGACTAGCTGAAGAATTTGGTGTTAAGCACTTGTGGGATGATTGCGCATGTCTTCAGTCTCCATGCATAACCCTTTGTCAAGCGAGGCTTGTTGCTTCAACCTGCCACTTCGGCATAGTTTTTGCATGGAGCGTAACTACTCCATTTATGCATGCCACCAAACACGTGGTGGGTTTATTGCGTCCACCTGCCGCCCCAATAGGATTTCGTCATGGAGCGCAACTACTCCAATTATGCATGCCACTTCACACTAGTGGGCTTCCAACATCCACATGTCGCCCCGATAGGAATTTTTACGCAACGTTATTCCTCCAATTGTGCATTCCACCTCACACCACGTGGGCTTAATGCATCCACCTGATATCCTAGCAGGACTTTGTCACGCGGCACAGTTGCTTCATTTGTGCAGAATGCATTGCGAGCTGCTACAAGGCTTGACCAATACCTTTGCTCTTCCTTGGCCTCACTCCAGAATCTTCTTTGCCGTTGCTTTAACAAAGTAAGCTGTTTCTTGCACTTTCACAGTGAGTGCAGGTATGGCCTATACTGACGTGCTCCTTTAAAGATGTGCTCACGAGTCTTAATTCACTCGGGTGCCTCAAGGAAGGCAGACGTTTCCTGGTATGCAAATGCATCCTTGTAGATGTTGTCATGGTAAAGTCTAGAAATGCAGATATCGATGTGCTCTCTCTAAGAGGGTCCTTTCTAATGTAGGTTTCTCTTTTGGATTCCGTTGCCTTTGCATCTGGACCTGCTTTCTGTCCCTCAACACCACCATGATGATGTGCACAACCACATACTCACACACCTTGACTTTGGTTGCCTCACTAATTCATGAAACTCTACTACACTTGTGATTTTGCAATACTTTCAAGTTTTGATACTACAACCAAACATTGCTTTGTGGTATTATCCCTTTTTACCTTAGATGCTCCCTTTTTTTTTTGTTCTTTTCCTCCGCTACTGCGTGCATTGCATCATGGATCGAGTTTTGCGATTGTGAGAAGCATATGTGAGACTAATGACAAGCGTCTGTGCCTTGGAATGCTTGTCACTACAACGTTGATGGTGGTCGGCAACCTCGGAGCTGCCACCATGGTGCTTCTTCTTATACCAATGTTGTGTGCATACACGTGATGCTCCTAAGCTCAACGTTTAAGCCCCCACCTACTAGTGGCTCCATACACAAGTACCTACTACTCTTACAATTCTTAAGCTGGCTTCTACTTGGCAGCTTGCTACGTTTGTTATGCATGCTGCTGTCGCATTGGGGCCGTTCAAGCTGATGAGGAGTAAGCTTGTCACATGCTTTGAGGCTCATGTTAACCTACGTTTTCTTTGCTAAACCATGAGCATTTAACTTCAGGATTGTCTTCTCTTGGATGGAGCATGAGAAATGTTTTTGAGATGCCAAGCCATTCTCCCTTCATTGGTCAGCTAATGGACTTTTGGTGAGACGTCCAACCTAAGGACAACTAGTGCAGACACTATTCTCTCAAGTAGGCACTATTGTTGCGACTGTTGCTTGTCGATACTAGGCTGTTGATGGCGGTCTGGTTCCTTGGTCACCAATCAACCCTCCATCAGGTCTTGAAAGATGGTAAATTGCCTTAGACTAAGGGAACATGAGTTTTTAACCATGGCATCTTTGCTTGCAACTCACAAAGTATTGTATGGAGTGATGCACACCCACATGAAATCATCACATGGGTATTTGGAAAGTACCAATCCTTGTCGGCAGCTGTTGCTCGTGGCGCTTGAAAGCCTTGTGGACATGTTGCATGCTTTGACTTTTGTAATGGTGTCGTTGTGTATGTTTCAAGGAATGCAACAAGCATGTGCATGCTTCCTTTACAAGAAAATGAAACCCAGTTTCTCTGTTGTAGAAGGACACACTCTTTCATGTTTAGAGGAGAACTAAGCTGTCGCAGTTGTGTAGATTTCATATGTGACGCTGATGAGGCCTTTTTCAATTGCAAGTCCTTGTTTTTTTAATGGATTTGCATCACCTCACCTTCAAGTTGACCTGCCAGAGCAGTTACCAGCCCACAAGTATGCGGCTCGTATTGGCAAATGTGTTTGATCTTGCCAATCTCTTGTTGTTACTCTGTGTTTTCATGCTTGAAAGCTTGCTCCTTAGCTATCTCATGGTAACCTGAATCAAGCAATGGTGGTGCAAGTGCCATAGATATCACCTTCATCAAAGCGTGCTCTGAATGAATCACGCAAATGTTTCTCATGCATGATGTTGCCAATCGTAACACTGGCATCTGCACTTCCATGGGAGCTTGTGGCGTAAACTTTGCTAAAATCTTCTTGCAGGGGTGTTGTAGTTGATGGTAGTTGTGCTAGTTGAAGCTGATGTTGCATATGCATGTGCTACTAAATCTAGGACATAAGCTCTTGAAGCTATGGAAGTTCAACATCAAAACTGCAGTCAATCAACTGTTGCCCCAAAACTCCATTTGCACGCACATAATCGTGACGTTGCCTTGTCCTTAGTGCCTCCTCTCTTGAGTGCTTCATCTAACCCTTGCTCTTTCCTTAGAACACATCCTTCGTCCATCAAGTAGCTTGGTGCTGAGAGGCCATTTAACTGTTGAGAGTCCATGTGCAGGCTTTCCACAATGAGGTTGCTGACAACATCCTAAATATCTCCATGATTGGAGGGTTGCCACGTCACACGCTCACCTTGCCACTAGTGAGTGATAACACATGTTGTCATGTTTTGAAGCTTGAACTAAAACTAATGCTTGTTACTAGCGGCAGGTGTCTTCTCCTTTAATCACAGGTTCACTTTATCGAGACGTTCATGTGCCGCGATACCATGTTGGGGTTTTGGGAGCCTACGGTGACGAAGTCACAACGTGCTCTCATATAACAAGGGGGACTTGCTCTTGTCCAAAAACTCCACGCATAACATGCAAAACCTTTTACTCCAATGTGCACAAGTGGAAGACTAAAATAAAACTTGTAATTGAAGATAACAACAAGAATAAGTATGGTGTAGGGGAACTACAACAGATCACAATTGAGCCAAATGCTCTGACATAACGTGCCCCATCCGAGAGTGCAACATCTTGCTAGGCAGTAAAGGCTATTGTTGTAAGGGTCCAAGCATGATCACCATATCTTTTGGTGAAATATACTCGACATTGTATGAGAAGCCTCCTCTCCACGTCAATAACCAGTATCGGACATATTGAAGCGTCATAAGATTTCTAACCCTCCTAGCCAAACTGGCGAAGTGCTACTAAGCATACTAGGATGACTGAGGGGAACTCCAATTAATTCCTTCTACACTCAATCAGCAATGCACAGACAGAGCTCACGCCACAGAGTAACTCTCGGCTAAACGCCTACACATAGCTCCTTGCTCAAAGATGACCAACGTTCAGAGAGGCACCCATAGCAAGGCTGCCCTCTAGTCTTCGGCGTAGTCTGGCCACCTCTTCAAGGTAGTCAGGCCTTCAGGTAGTCAAAGGCATCCATCAACCAAGGTCGGCAGAAGGCTGGCACGCAGACATGGATCTTCAAGTGAGAGAGCGACTATAAGTCTTAGGCTAAGGCATTTTTTGGTAAAGGAGAACTACTGGTGTAGTTGGTAGAGTTGATGGAGTTGTTATTGAAGTTGTTGGAGTGCTAGGAGTTACTAAGCTAACTGAGTCCAATTTGCTTTGATACTTGGATTATAGCAGCAGCTTTGTATCGAGAAGAAGGTTCCTATTACAAAGTTGTATTACCTTCTCAAGGCGTCTTCCATGTTCTTAAGGAAACTTTCTGAATGCTAGCAACTTAGCCATGGTCCCTACAGCTAAGTCGTGCCTGTTCTCATTGACACATGGCGGTACCCACTCTTAGTTTCCCATGCAACTTCTGAGTTGTGCATGTAGAAGCTGATGTAGATGCTGAGTCATGCATGTGGTAGTTGATGCAATGCTGATTCATGCATGCACCACCTAGTGTAGAGTGGTCCTTTCTCCAGTTATCTTCCTGCATATGCTTATGCAAGGGGTCCCAGCATTTTAGTCAGGTGTAGCCCCACTCTTGCTTGTCGGGATCAAGTACCAAGTAGTGCGTGCTTTCACTGCGTACCTACTGACCAAGCTAATCCAACAGGCATGCATAGCCCTACTTTGCATGCAGAACTCAAAGATCTAGACTCATTTCCCCCCTTGGACCTAGATGCTAAATTCAAATCATGTTTGTACATCAAAAATTCACGGATGAGCCGCACCCGAGTATTTACAAAAACAAATCCGTACATTGATGCACAAACCTCTGGATGTCCATCCAACATTTATGGGCAAAAGCACACTTAGAAACAAGATTTAGAACACACAATTACTCAGTATCTACTTATATACATACATTACATGGAGAAATATGTACAAGGATCTAGATCCACAAAGCTCACTCACACTAAGTCTAGAAAGCAGACGCGTAGTTGTAGTATGTGTTGTAATTGTACAAGCTGAGTACTATAGCAAGTGCTACAGACAGGACTTGGGTGTAGCCTAAACCACAATGCAATAACCTTAGATGCCTTCTTACTAAGGAACTTCATTGACGATGGATGTAGTACACTGTATAAGGTGCAAGTGCTGTAAGCAACACTTGAAGACTAGATGTAAGAGTGTTTCAAGGACGGCTGCTTAGGTTGACAACTAAGACATACCAAACTGAGTCAAGCGGTCGCAGTTAAGTAAGCGTGGAAGTCCTTCTCACACTAACCTTGTCTAGGAAACTCTAGGTAGTTACATCACTTCCTGGGTGTTTGCATATCAACCTTGGACAGTTGAAGGTTCACTTGGTAGTGTCACTTGGAAGTTGAAGGGTCACTAGCACCTGAAGGGTCACCAAGAGGTTGAAGATGTACTGAAAGATGAAAGGTAACTGGCCAATAACAAGATATGAGCCCATAGACTTGGAGGAAATTCTCCCAAGTATTTAAAGAGACCTAAAACAAGATTTAAGTAGAACCCGACCGCTGAAACTGATGTTTTTGACCACCGCATCCCAGTTGAAGATTGTCATATAAAAGGCAAAGGAAATCCATGATGGAAACTTTGAGTGGTGAAGATGGTGATGTCGTGAAAGTTTGTGGAGGTGAAAGGCGAGTTGGAGAAGGTGTGGACAAGGACATTGTTGATCACAAAGATGCTCCAGTTCAAAAACCTTTTATCAGACATGAAGAAGGGCTTTCCCATTCAACAACGATTCCGGTAGATGTTGAATTGAGGCTAGGTGGATCCATTGGAAGATGCACTTTGTTGTTGGAGGAGGACGAAGGAAGTGAAATATTTTCTGTGTGGAGATCCTTGATGGGGCTGAAAACTTGTATGTAGTGGCTACAATTGTTTGCAAAACTATCGGTGAGGTCGTTTGTAGAAATTCACGCCAATTGCAAATTTGACCAATTTTCAGTCACATTGGCAAGAGCACTTGACAGTAACACCATTGTTGGTGTAGGTGAAGGTGAAACATCGCCAAGTGGTTGTGAAAATGCTCAAAGCCCCTTTTCTGCACAATGTTTGGTTGGAAGAGGTTGGGAGTTGCCAATAACATCTAAGACAAGGTCTTCGGCATCTTCCACTTCGACTCGAGAAGTTCCTGGAGCTTTTTTTGGGACTGTGGTTTTCATTGTACATGGTAGAGGAGTTGTCACTCGTATGGAATTCTTGAAAGTGACTCTTCTAAGCTTGGTCATCCAATTTCTTGGAGTGAGATTGCTCCAAGAGGGGCTTGCATTTGGGCGCCCGATGTTTTTGGTGGAGTCTTTCGTTGCCAGTTCTTTCGGGGAGCGTTGTGTCCGCCAAAGGTTGGAGATCCCAAGTATGCCAGAGGCAATGCACATTCATGTACAATCGGAGTATGAGTTTGGAATTCCCACGACAGCGGGCGAGAAGCTTCATACATACATGAACAATGCGATGGAGGTAAGTGGTCCATCTGACAAAAGCCGGCTTTGCCGGATGCAAAGAACGTTGTTTTCTTTCTTGACGCTTTTGGTGAAAAGATATGCCACTTCCTTTTCTAGGCAAATGAAGAGCACAGTGACAGTCCTGTCAAGGACTTGATGGTGATATGTTTAGTGTCACCATTGAACTGTGTTGTACTCGTGTGGCTAAATGTAGTCTCATTAACCATAAAAAGGGCGTAGATCCCTTTTGCGGAAAACCAATCTCTTTGAGGAGGTTTTGCAGATAGGTAATTTCTTGTGCTGCTTTTGTGGCGGCCACATGCTTTGCCTTGGTGCTGCTAAGTGTGATGTCAGTCTGTATTGTGCTAGTCTAAGAGATTACCGTGCCTCCGAGTAGGAAAATGTAGCTTGTATTGTTGTTTCAATCGTCAAGCTGTCTGCCACAGTCAGCGTCATTGTAACATGGAAGCTAAAGAGAGGTGATGATGCCGTAAACAAGCTGCAATGTACAAGTTCCTCTAAAGTATTGTAACGCAAGAGTCCATTCCTTGCACGTTCTATCAGGACAAATCTTGTTGTAGGAAGCCAGGCATCTGATTACAAACTATACATCAAGTCAAGTACAGCTTGTTCTGTGGATGAGGGATCCGACACGCGAGAGATAGGCTGTTTCATCCAGCGAACCTTCATCAGTTTGTTGTGGTGGAAGTGGTTGGAGTGATAGTGGATTGTCGAAAACGTTGTCAGCAATGTTGAAGTATTTTAAGATTTTCTCGGTGTACGTTTGTTTCCCGAGACTGATGGTGCTGCCTTGCAATTGTGATCAGAGTTCATGCCAAGGTAGAAGCTCACATCTGTCATGACTTTGATATTAACCGCTACTACCATTGCCTTTGATGTTGTTGTTGTATGGTCTTTGCTACGTCGAATGATGAGGATTTTGTCGACGTAGACAAGGGCATAGCATTCTAGTGATGATGTCGATGAGTCTTGATGAAGCAAAAGGTACTCGTAATAGGCTAAAACGATGTTGTTGAGTTTGTTGAGAATGTTTTGTAGTTTTTGGTACCAGAGGAGGGGAAGTTGTTTCAACCCGTAGAGGCTTTTGGCAAGCTTACAGACTCGCGTACTACCATCATCATATTCAATTGGCTGCAACATGTACATTGTTGTGTCCATTTTGCTGTTGAATAAGGCATTCTTGAAATTGAGCTACAGAATCTCCCAATCATTTACCATTGCAAGGGAGAGCATTATTTGTGTAGTATTATAGCGGCTCACTAAAGCGTGGGTGTCAAAGAAGTCCTTCCCTGGTAACTATGTGAAGCTTTTGCAACAAGACGAGCTTTGAACATGTTGAGGCTGCCATTTGCTTTGGTCTCCACACGAAAGACCCATTCTACTTGGAGAGTCCGCTATTGTGAAGGAAGTTTGACGAGTTCCCACGTTCCCTCGTTGATGAGACTGTTATACTCGGTATCAAGTACCTGCTGCCAACTTGCTGCGTGAGGGTCGGACATGGCATTAATGATGTTGTCATGACCCCAAAACAGGTTGTCAACCGTTGTCAAAGAAGTGAGGGTGTTGGAAAGAAAACATGCGTGAAAAGCATATTCTTTTTCATGGATAGTGCAGTCCGTAAGGGATGTTGTTGGTGCTGTGATGTCGATGTGTCCAAGTTGTTGCTGCAAGAGGTTCTAGAAGTACTAGAACTCCGGATTGTGCTTAAAGGTGGAGAATTCCCAGAGCCCCTTCCATTGCTCCACTCCTTTGCTTCCTCAAGCAAAGGAGCATCTACTTGCTGGTCTCCTTCATCAGGTTGTTTGTCGAGTGCCATGTGATGACTATCATTGTGCATAGCAATGGTTTATGTTGCCTCCACTTCCTTATCATGCAGCTCCCATAGCTCAATGTAAGTGAGTTCGTACTTCATATCTGCCAAGAATTGTTGTTTATGCTGAGGCGTTTTTTAGATGTCTCAGCTTTTGTTTCTGTCCAGGTCTGGTAAGGGAAGTTTTTGTAGAAGACGTCATTACGACTACTAATGTAGCGGCGCATTGTAATGTCATAGAAGATCCATTCCTTTTGTGTTTTGCTTTGACCGATATAGGACCACCATGCAGTCTTGTCGTCAAGCTTACGCCACCATTCTTTACGAATGTGGTAGAGTGCCATGGAGCCAAACATATGAAGGCTGCTGATGTCAAGCCTTAGGTGGTGCCACGTTGCATATGGAGTTGTTCTTGTTTGAAGACTTACTATTGGAGGTCAACATCTGATCCACATTGCTTTTTGGAGTGTTGTCGGCACCCACAAATCTTGAACATGTGCAGATAGTAGCATGGGTTTTAGATTCTCCTCTAGCATACGATGGTAGCATTCTACCACTCCATTGTACTACGAAGAGTGAAGTGTATATCTTTCTTGTTTGATGCCTTGCTCCTTGAGTAGAGCATCAAAGTCGTTGGTGGTGAACTCGCTAGCATTCTAAGCAGAGGATCTGCAACTTGGTCAAAGCTTCCCGATCTACTTCTGGGATCAACTCGCGCAAGGTTTTGAGTAACGCGTTGCGGCTGATGAGATGATATGTCCACATTAACTTTGTGGCATCCTTGAGAAAGACCACAAAATACATGTGTCCACTTGAGGATTTGGCAAAGGGTCCGCAGATGTCTATGTGGACAAGGTGAACCTTGTTTGAGAGTTTTTTTTGTTGGAGGGAAGGATTGGCGCCCCCACTTTGACTGGATACAAGTATTTTCTTCCAATGATGACATTGATCAACCTTGACAATGGTGAGGCCATCGACAACTTTTTTTTCAAGAAGTAGTTACAGCTAGTGATTGCTGATATGTCGAAGACGAAGATGTTGGTGTTCTGGTGTTGTCGACTTTTGTGGTCAGAGAGTGACAAGCTGCTATTGTCTATTGAACACAACGAGGATAAAGCTAAAGTCTGATCATGCCGTTGCCCTGCAATGGTCCCTTTGCAATGAGCTCTCCAGTGAAAGTTCTGACAAAGAGCTCCATATCTTTTGTGGTGAAGCATAGTCCTTCATCAATTTTCCCATGGAGAAAAGGTTTACGGAGATTCCAAGGACGTAGAGCACATCACAGATAGTGACGTCAATTTTGTTGTGTGCACAAGCTTTGAGATTGCCAATATCATTGATAGGTAGTTATGCCATGTTCCCCACCATCATCGTAGAAGTTTTATTTTATGGCCCAAGTCTTTGTAAGGTGCTTGCATCATAGGTAGTGTGCACGTTTCTTCCGCTATTTAAGTAAAAGATAATCGGTTGAAGTAGAAGTTGCTTCTCTTCAGCTATATAATGGTATATGTAACAAGAGAAGCTATACTTCTGTCCCACTTCATCTGCTGCCTCCTTAGTGTCTTTAAGATTGTCTTCATATTTCTACTTCTCCGTGTGCTGCTCGCCTTTACTTATGACTTGGAAGGCTTGTTATTGTTTGGTTGGCGTCCCTTGTTGCCTTGGTAAAGGCCTTGATGGTTTATGCCTTCTCTTTCTTGCTAATGTTTTTGTGGCATCCACCAATCTTTCTTAATGTGTCCCTTTATGATACAATATTTGCTCGTGATAGCGGGAAGTTGCTCAGAGTTTTTGGGGCCAAAGATGCGGGATGTTGGAGAATTGATAACGACATCCTTCTCTAGCTTGTGGTGAATGATGGGGAAAATGGTGGCGAGGAGCTCCTGGTAGAGTACAAATTGTCCTTCATTTGCGAGGACATCTTAGAGCCATGGTGAATTGGTTCACGAGTTCTTGCTCATGGTGTTGTTCCAGATGCTTGTCACATTGTTCCTAAAGTAAAATTTTGCAGACGAACATTGCCAAGGCCATTCATGATGTAGGATACGAAGAGTGCTTTGGGAAGCGATGTGTCTGTGACAACAGGCAGATTGCAAATGTCTTTTGCTTTGTTGATATAGAGTTCAACGTTAGCATTCAATTGGCTTGTGTGGATGTAAGAGATTTCTATGAGGAGGAAAGATTTTGGCTTGGTTTTATTGCTTTAGGTACTGCCAGACAGAGTAGGTAGGTTTGGTAGTGTCTTTGTACATGAGAAGACCTTGTCTGATTCATGGTACCACGCTCTTGAGAAGGACTGAATATACCATGAAGCTATAGTAGTGATATTGTTTTAGGAAATCTGGTGGGCTAGCAAGGGTTAGGGGTCTACACGACCCGTTCATGAAATGCCACAGCTTGTGTGGTTTAGTTGGAACTTCAAAGTTGAATGCCGTGTGAGAGAAGTCTTCACTTTGTCTGCTTGCAAGGTTTTGGACATGGCTGACATGCTCATCAGGGCGGAGGAATAGGGAGCCGGAGCCAAGAGTTGTATTCCTGTAGCAAGTGCAAATGGATTGAATGCTGTAAGTTGAGCTGCTACAAGATGGGAAACAACAGGATGAATTGCCCTAGCATGAGCTGCTAGATCAAGATTAAGGGTTTCTTGGACATGTAGCTTGTGTATTGCATTGCATCAAGTTATTGGTGGAAGTCAAAGCCTCTTCTTGTAGCTAAGAGACAATTCGCTCTGCTTGTTTGAGATATGACACAGTGAAGTGAATAGTCATGGATATAAAATGAGAGGGAGACACACAGAGAGAGAGAGAGAGGAGAGAGAGAGAGAGACAGAGAGAGAGAGAGAGAGAGAGAGAGAGAGAGAGAGAGAGAGAGAAAGAGCATGAAGAGAGAATAGTGGGGTGAAGACGACGTTTCAACCACCAATTCATAACAAGGGTAAAAGGATATAGACACCTTTCATTTAAAAAGTATGGCATTAT
>SZWC01002124.1:96884-111528 GCA_023375785.1 Penium margaritaceum | reverse complement strand
AGAGAGAGAGAGAGAGAGAGAGAGAGAGAGAGAGGGAGAGAGAGAGAGAGAGAGAGAGAGAGAGAGAAAGAGCATGAAGAGAGAATAGTGGGGTGAAGACGACGTTTCAACCACCAATTCATAACAAGGGTAAAAGGATATAGACACCTTTCATTTAAAAAGTATGGCATTATGTTTCAAAGAAGATATCAAAATGAAAGAATTTAGACAAAATATGTATTAAAAATGATGATCTTCTCTCAATTTAAAGCGTTAACACCGAGAAACAAAAGCCCCAAAATAGTAAATAACAACCTATACACATGTTTTGTCCTTGGAATTTGCAAAATTCACATGTTGAATCATCATTTTGCACATTCAAAATCAACATTGAAAGAGCTTGGATTGATCCACTTTACAAATCTGCGCCATTCAATAATGTGATTTTTTCAGCGTGAATTAATCCTTCATAGATTGAAGTTACACCACAAGGAGGAAATGTACAAAGACCTTATGTGTTGTCACTCCTAAAATTTTAAATCACGTATATGGGGGAACTATACAAAACACTTACTATCCAAAAGCAAGGTCTTTATGAGAAGGATACTCGAACATATCTCGGTGATCATGCTGAACATGTATTCCTTGGACATCTTTACCATATGCATGATGTTGACATTTGCATGATCACAATGCCAAGCTTATCTAAACAAGCAAATTGAATTGTCCATACATGAAGAAAATTTAAAACTTTAATACTTGTGAAGGAAGTGTAAAACATAACAACATCCAAGTGCTCAATGATTATCATATTAAATCTTTTTTCTATAGTTGAAATTTGTAGAATTTGTGTAACAGGCGTGGGCTGTTATGCGACTAACTTCTGAATCCAAAATGTAGGCCCTCAGAAAGTGAAGTCCAAGGAGAGCGGGCAAATGGTCGCCTCAACCCTTTTGGCTGAGACGAACCGCGCCACAAATGAACGTAATCATCATAGGGAACTTTTGTAAACATGCAACCTAAAACCCTATCGTTCCACGTGGCACATCCACGTGGGAACAGGACCCTAGCGCCCAACTAGAGGGGAGGAGGAGTGACGCGATGGATCTTCCATTGCGGCACTCCTCTTGCCTTAAATCCGGCCTATGGACCAAATACGGGCTAGAGTTGAACTAGACTCTAGCCAGAGATTATTTTTCGGGCCTCAACTCGTCGAGACATCGGTCTCAAGCCCCCAAAACCTGGGAACTATATTTAAACGCCACTTTTAATTCTAGAAATGGCTTGTACGCTATATTCCTCCCCCTTTGCTTCGAACCGTCCCGGTTCGTCTTTGCTCACGGAGGTTTGATCATTGCGTACTTCATGATGCAAACCATGCAACAAGATTCGTTAACAAGATCACACGTGTGAACAGTTGTCATCCGCAACACGGTTGCGTCACCTTCACGCACAATCAACCACACACTTGCAGTTTTTGTGATTATGGTCATGAGCGTAGAACATCCAGTGTTGATCGCGTGATCCTTGGCTCTTACCAAGATGACACACGTATAATCCTTATACGTTCTTCACAAGTGTTGGTGAGTCTTCACCGAAGACTCATCACACGTCTGTAGCGTTGGCATGGTCGATGCCTTTTGGGACGTACATTGTCCACAATGTCCTGCCAGTTTGGAAGAGGGTACATGGAAGACATTTTCCCACATTCCGTGTGGTACGTGTTCAGCAAATGCTTTTGGTGACGCCTCCTCCCCTTTTGCAAGGCGCGTCCCTGCGACCAATTAACCGGGCGTCCCCGCGAAAACCGTCCAGGTCCACACAACACTTCCCATGTCGTTGGGCCATGATCTCTTCCAAGGGGTTGTTGCCAAGGTGGTACCTCCCTGCAACATTGTTAATAAGTGTAATCTGAGATCTAGACATCAGTCCTCTCGGTTTGTAACCACGTGTTCATGACCACGTGTAGGTCTACTAGACCTCTTTCAGCACCTGTGGGTTGGTTGGCTGAACTCAACCAAGCTCCACTAAGCCCATGCAACTTGCATGCTAGCTTTTTCTTAAGGTTGGGAGGCACCAAGATCCTAAGACATGGTTGCTAAGCACACTTGTTTTTTCGTTCAAAGATTGCACTCATCTCTGAAGGAGACGGCATTGGTCGTCTGGCATGCGCATTTTCCGTCAAAGTCCATCAGTGGACACGACAATGCTCTGACCTAGATGATCTTGGTCTCAACCATCATCCCCTCATTTCTGTTTGAAATGGGTACCGTAGGCTGCCGCTCACGTCCCCGTCAAAATCACACCGCTTTTGAACTAGGTTTACTGAGATAACCAATCTCAACAACCATGGATTCCATCCACGGACAAAGTGTTCATCGTACGGTATTCACTAAACGGGTGTACCATGGTCACAATCATTGCGGTGCATGTTGGGAGAACACCTTTTGGGTGTCAATTCCATGTGATTGTGATCGAACACTTTCGAATCACATCCGGTGATCCTGGAACAACTAGTTCCTAAACTATGCTGTGTTTGTGTCATCGCGTCCAAGGATTCCATTCGGGAACCCGCCAGTGGATCGTGTTTGCCAAGTTGCAACAATCCGTGTTGCTCCAATGTCTTTTATTGTGTACATTCGGTACTTCCACTCAATAGAGTGTTTTCCATATGACGTGTCCGGGGCACTTGTAGAGGGTATCGCCCTCATCGAAGACATCTGACAAATCAGCACAATCCTGGATATCACCGTAGCGACATCCAAAAACATTTTGTACTTGCATACGGCAATGTACAGCAACTAAACCATCCCCAAAACCAAGGGGCTTGAGTCACTTCACGATACCCTTTCGGGTCAGTGAAGCATGGTTCGACTACACCGTAGTCATTATGATCTCTCTCGGAGATGGGTTGTGTTTCAACAAATTGGATGTTGGATTTATTTTGCACATCGATATTGCATAGGCGATGCTATACCATATCTTTGGCATAATCAGAATCCATCCGCATGATGTTTGAATATCGTGGCGTACACGACTGGTGTACGGCGTCACGATGCCATTGACTTGGAGGCATTTCTCAAAACATCAAAAGAATCTGATGAGAAATATCGTTTCTCAAGGTCAATCTTGAAGAGTCCTTTCACATCAACATTTGGTTACGACAGACAGGTCATCATTTTGTTTCAATGTTGATGATGACTCGTTATGTGGTACGTCGGACCACCAAGATGTGGATGCTAACACGCTGTTAGCTTGAAGCTATAAGCTTATAGGTCGTTTCCATGGTCATAAGCTTTAGACACAAAACCTAGACCTTTTGTGATCCCAACTATGTTGTATTTGGTTTGTAGAAAACTACGAGATCATCATAGTACTCTGGAACTCCATTAGTAGAAAAGGAGTGTCGCTCGTTTTCTTCAAAATGGAACTTTCACAGAACTGTGCGTGAACTCATGTCACTAACATCGGTTCACGCACTTTTGTCTATCAATGTCCATGACATGTTCACTCATCGAGTGATGAGAGACCGAAGGTGTCGCCTTCAAATTCGTTCACATTCGGTATTCAGTCAATCTTTGTCATACGCCAAAATTGACTCTTGCGATCTTTGACCATCGCACTGCGGCATCTCAAATCGTTGAGGACCCATCGAAGAGTCTCCGCCTCTCTCTGGCGCATTGAAAACCCTCATTGACAATAATCCTTTTCTCATGAACAGGGTTGTGAGTACACTCGTGTACATTTTTTTTTGTCTGTACCAGCCGGGTACTACAATGTGTATCTATCACTTACTGAGTGATAGGGTGTCAATGGTTTCGCCAATGAGAATTTATTCAAGGGTATCATGCTTGACACGTTCAATCACAGACCGATGTTTGTATCAGCCATGACTAATGATGCACATTACCTCTGAAAGGTACTGATACATCTAGTACATATTGTGTAAAGGCAGCGATATGTCAATCCTCGAGAATTGAAGTCAGTGTGCTAACACACCTGGTCCGCTTCACATCTCATGACATAGTTATGACACGGACACAGTCATGAAATGATCACATCTGCCTTAGAACATTGTAGCGCAATGGGACGTGCGACTGTCGTGGCACACGTCCTGCGTCCACAAAACTACTTGTTTGGTAGAATGGTGTCAACAATTTTATCCAAGAAATCAACTGATATCGTCAGCTTGTTGAAATGTCACAAAACCGTTGTGATCATTTGACTGTCCAACTTATCCATAACTGGGTGTCGTGGTCGACGCACCAACACTAAGTGGATTAGGTTTTTGTGCATGTCGTGCACGTATTGAAAAGTGGGTTGTCTCTAGTGCTTGATCATGTGCGCTGACCCCTTGCGGTAATGCAAGCCGTGCAAGTTTGGAATTGGTGCTCAACCAACTGGGCTTTTGTAGCACGTTCCATCTATAGACAGGGAGGAGTTCGTCCACCTTTAGCATGGTCTAATATTGAGGAAATCGTCCTCGTCGCACGTGATCCATCCAATAAAAATTTGGTTCGTACTTCTCTTGGAAGTACCTTCCCAAATTGCTATTGGCAGGGTGAATGGTCGTCACTGTCGGTGGCGACCAATATCGTTGTATTTTTGTTACGCCGTTCGGGCATACCTCTGAGCACCATAGTTGTCTGTGATTGTTTCCAGCCATACCTGTCGGTTCTCCATTTGAAGGATTCGACAGTATGACCATCCTAAACTTCTTCGAGATGCCTTGCAAACGTCAACGACGTGTTTTCGGCGTTTCGGGTAAGGCGCTTGATGCACTTGCCCAGAGAACCACTCCGCGCATAGATCATATGCTTTTTTCTTGTGGTCTTTTGCAAGCTAGCACGACGAGTCGACGAGTTGCCTAGTTATTGCTAGTTGATACAACGAGGTGTGATCGGCACCCATGTTATTGTTGCAATTGGCATCTTATACCATGTGTTGTACCCTTTAAACTAGCACGTCTAGTCGAACCAGGACTCATTGCCATAGTGCGATCGACCCTCGCATTGATGGTGCATCTACCACCCATGACAAATGTGCAACTCGTAGCTTTTGTCAATCGTGTAATCGGAGTTTATGACAATGCTGCATTCGGCACTCGTGTCACGATTTAACCAACGCACTGATCGGCCATGCATTCCGCATCATGGTAATTGTGCGTTCAGCACTCGTAGGAATGCTACGATTGCATTTTCAACGTTGGTCGTATTCCAGGTGGAACTGGCACTTGTCAACCAACCATCACGTGTGCATTTCCACCATCGCATGTGTGTGTTGAGTGCGATCGATACTCACATTCACGTTTTGTCGAATCCATTCACAAATGACTTATCTAGCATTCTTGGTGCAATCGACACCCGCGTGGATATGTAATTGGCATTTTTTTTGGTCATATCTCCATCGACCATGAGTAGTGCGTTCGGCACTAACATCACGGATGCTTTCGGCATCTGTGATCAAAGTGCAACTGACACTTTTCTAGAGGGATGTTCAACATCGACAAAATTTCTGTGACTAGCACTTTTGCCATTGCTCGTAGTGTAATCCACACTTATGTTAATGATGTGATCAACGCCCGTGTAACTGTGCAATCAACACTCATTTTGTGCACTCTGCACATTTTGCATTGTTGCGATGAGTGGGGGAGTCATCGAGTGGTCGTAGCACGTTTGGTGCTTTCCTCTTTCTTCATCGAGAATTCTTCTCGATGCATGTCACCATTATGGTTTTGCCACCTGGTGCATGTTGTAGTCGTCGTTTTGCGTAGACAAAACTGTTTAGCGCATGAACAACCCGCTTGAGCCATGTCGTGGCTTTTTAGCGGTCACCCATTTTGGGTCGTCTTTCCATGGAAAACCCCAAAGCTTGAGGTTAATCGGAAAAAAAAAAGAAATACGCACGATCGGTGCTTGATTTTTCTTGGTGAGGAAACTTCCCATTCTTTGCATTCCAAATGCCAATTCCATCGCATGGAACAACTTGTTCCTTTGAAAAGGACACCTTGTGGTGTGCTAGGAAAATGATCGATATTCATTTTACAGGGAAATTGATTTTTAGAACATTTCATAAGATCCGAAATACTCTAGAGCTCAACCGCAGCTTCTTACCACGTCACGGTGGCAAACCCGTGATTGACACGGTCAATTCCGGGCTTCATCGAAGACATCGTCCTTGCCTCAAGTGCTAGTGGCACCCATAGTTTTTTTTCTTTTTCTTTTCTTTTTTGTGCACATTTTGCAGCTCAGTCTGAGCTTTAAACTGGTTTTTACGGCGTCCAAAACCGATTCCAAATGGATGACCTGCCCTCCAGTTTGTGTGGAACCCATCCAGATTCAAAACAGTGTTAATTCTGGAGGCCAAAATACCGACCCAACCCGAATTCGAACTTTTGCCCGCCCACAGGTCATCGCACCGTCTATTGACTGTGCCACCTGCGCACACACGATGAGTGTTTTTCTAATTAGTCACCCAAAGTCTGTGTGCGCGATCTACCCCTCCGCCGGAAAGGGGAGGAGGGAGGAAACGTCCTCCCCTCCTTCCTTCTTGGGCCGTTAGACCACGTGAGGGGGGGGCGTGGAAGTCCGCCTCCTCGCCTCCCCCTTGGGTTGTCTACCCTTGTGAGGAGGAGGGGGGGAGGAGATATCGTCTCCTCTCCTCCCCCTTGGACAGTCGGCCCAGAAGAGGGGGTAGGCGAGGGAAGGACGCCTCCTCGCCTTCCCCATGCATGAAAGGAGGGGGGGGAGGGGAGGAGACGCTCCCCTCAATGTCCCCTGGCACAGCCGACGCCATGGACGGGGGGGGGGGGGGGGGGGGGGGGCTCTTCCCTCACCCACTCCCTTTGGCGCCGTCCGCGCCATGGACGGGGGGGGGGGGGAGGACTCTTCCCGCACCCGCCCCCCTAAGGGCCGTCCGTGCCATGGACGGGGGGGGGTGGAGGGGACTCTCCCCTCACTAGCCCCCATTGGCGTCGTGAGCGCCATGGAAGAGGGGGGGGAAGAGGGATTTCTGTCCCTCTCCTCCCCGTCGACGCTGTCGGCGTCACTAGAATGGGGGAGGGAGGGTGTCCATCCCTCTCCTCCCCTTCGGCGCCATCAGCGATGTGGGAGGGGGGAGGGACTCGCGTCCCTCTCTTTCCTTTCGGTGCCGTTGGCGCAATGAAGAGGGGGGGGGCGTCCGTCCCTCTCCTCCCCTTTGGCGCCATCGGCGCCGAGGTGGGATGGGGTGGGAGAGCGGGGCTCCTGTCCCTCTCCTCCTTGAGCAGTCGGCCCGTGTGAGAGAGGGGGGAGAGGGAGGACGCCCCCCTCTCCTCCCCTTTGGACAGTCGGCCCAAATGAGAAAGGGGGGGAGGAGGGAGAACGTCCCTTTCCTCCCCCTTGGGCCGTCGACCCATGGCGAGGGTGAGGGGGAGGATTGCTCCCCACTCGTCACGCCACCGGGATGTTCCGGCTGAGCCTGTCGGGCTCGGCCTGTCGGGCTCGGGCTGTGGGGCTCCGCCTGTCGGGCTCTCCTCAGTGCGAGCACGCTCGCACCGGGGGGTGTTTCGCTACTCCTCGGCGTCGAGCCCTTGGCTCGTCCTTCCCGCCGGTTGGATGCCGTTTGGCCTCTTGCACTCTCATCCGATCGAGCGGCGTTTGGACGAACAGTCCCAACATTCTTTTTTTCCGACTATAAACTGCGTCGACGGAAAACACTGTTCGTAGATGTACAGGTCCGACGTTCAATTGTTTCCGATGGTCACATTATCTTTTTCTTGCGGAAGCACTGGCTCTGATGCCAATGTAACAGCCGTGGGCTGTTTCGCGACTAACTTCTGAATCCAAAATGTAGGCCCTCAGAAAGTGTAGTCCAAGGAGGGCCGATGGTTCAAATCCACTCTTAACTCATTACGGGTGGCCGATGGTTCAAATCCACTCTTAACTCATTTAAGTGTTGGCCTAATGGGAGGGCATGCAAGTCAGGATCCAGTCAGTGTCGAGGAGAGCCTAGGTGTGATCTCCACATGGAACAAAGGAAAAGGTCTTCTCGTCAAAATTAAACTACATTTGCATGAGTTCAGTAATCATCGATAAGGTCACAAGCTGGCTTACAAAACATTTGTCCTCGTGGCCCATGATTTGCATGTCCTTTGCCCCCATACGTGCGTACATGTGACCTGCTAAGGGAAGAAGTTGGATGTCAATGTGATCACCATTCAACGCCATGTACATTTTAATGTCGTACAAGTTCACCATGCATGGTGTACGTTGATGGAAAGTCAAGATCGTATTTTCATAGTCATTTGGCATTTTCTATGCAATTGTATTTCTGCTATGTCATGTCCATCCTAACTTTCTCCATTAACAAAAAACGGACCTTCAACCAAAAAAAAGCACGTGTACCCATACCTTGAAGCTCATCTGGAGCATGGCAAGTAAAGCCCCATGAATTTTGAGGCAGATGATCATACAGTTTAGGGTGTATCCAACAAACCAAGCATTTAGGAAGGTCAATTTAATCTCATCAATGATTGTAAGGTGTTGGTCATGCTCATCACTTTAACCTTTACACCAATGTTTCGCTTTTTCTTTTTGATGGGCGCAAACACAACACAAACCATAAAGGCAAGCACCAAACCCCCCTACTGCTTTTTCACTACTTTTGGTACCATACTCAAACCATCCTATGACAATGCTTGGTGCAAGGTTTTCATACACTTCATAACCACGTAGGGTCCTAAATCCTTTTTTAGATGCATGACAACGGCATACGCTGTTGGATGAGTCTATAAACCTTGAAAATTACCTTGAAATGTCCTCTACCAAACCAATCATATTAGTGCCCGTGCTTCCTTGAAGATGCAGATGATCTTGCTTAGGTTGACGTCATTGACTCACAGAGCTGTATAGCTAGGTAGTCCGTGTCGATCGAGTTGTCTCACAAATGCTCCTTGTCCCACTTCACATTCGTGATTATGCCGATGAAATGGATGACTTTCTCAAAAGGACGTGCATTATGTGTAGCTCTAAGCGACGCCATGCGCTGCCTCTTCCAAAGAAGAAAGAAGGAGGGCGGGACTGCATTATCAAAAGCCATGCCCTTGTCAACATTAAAGCGCATAACAAGGGGTGTGGAATCCAAGCGCGCTTCACCCTTTGCTACCATTGCAAAATGACATGCACATAGGAGAAAGAGGGAAGTAGTAGATCATCAAGCAACTACAGATAACATGCTTGCTTTGGACGTGTAGCTTGTGAACTACAACGGGGGACACGGCATCAACGTTGAGTTGCAGGCCTTTTCTTTCTCGACCGCAGCAACAAGTAAAGTCATTGAAGACTCCACATATGTGCCGACAAAGTCGTTGTTCATGCTTTCAGCCCACGTGTTGTCAAATGTCAGCTTCATATGCTTTTGCAGACATCTAATAGTACGTTTCGTGTGCACAAAGGGTGGAGGAGACCATTACAATCGGCCTCAAGCAGACAACGAGTCCTCTCATTGGCAAACACCTTCTTTAGAAAATGGTCCATGGTTGCTGGGCGAAGGACGAGTTGTGTAGAGGGATGATATGATGTATGGAGCTACTCTTGCCCACGGCCTTCATGATGGCATGACGGCCTAAGGCATGGGTAGCTCAACACTTATCACAATGATGTTGTATCTGTCGTCGCGGTGATGACTGTTGCCTAAAGTAAATTCTTTTTTTGGACTTCATACGTTTACGTGCATTCACTAACGGTTGCATGATGTTCAAATAAGTTTACACAAAGAAGTTAAAGTACCATACATAATTTGCTAGACGATCTTAACAAAATATTGATATAACAAAACCCTGGTCAAGATTAAGGATTCCTAGATTCATTAAAAATACGTTGTCAAAATCAATGAGTTATAGGGTATTAAATATTGGATTTATGATAAAAGCATATAGTAAAAAATCATTCAACCTTCAAATTGTTTGTTGACAGTAACTAGCCAAGGTGAATTCCAACACTTCATCTTATCAAAAGTTGTTACACGTTGAAAAGCTTACATCATATTCATCAGAAAGATGTTCAAAATCCGCCTTAGCAATGTGAATATTGCTTATAAATTTTGTAAATTAATAAAGGGACATCAAAACATAAATACGTAAAGAAGTGTTGCAATGGAAGCTAATTCATCTTATTGCTTAGTTTTTACTTAAGATTTAAGTTTGTATTCCATGGTATTACGAGAGGAAGTTGGCTAGCATTCTGTTGTCTTCTCCCCCTTTTCATTGGCTTGGTGCTAAAAAACTATTCACATTTGAAGAACTTAAAAATGTCATTCATTATCTATTTCCTTCTTATGGCATGTAATTTTGATGTATTGATGCACGATTTTGATTTCGAGTCTCACACATTGATGTTGATGTAATTGCATTGAAGAAGGGACATGTGCTAGATGATTTCATTTTGTCCCACACATTTTGTAATCACAAAGTGTGATCAGGTGCAAACCTAGTTTTTGTAGACATCTTATGTTTCAAAATGTATAAAAATGGTCACACCTTTAGCTATAAGGAATGATTAAAAAAATCAAGATGTAAAGGAAAAAGAACATTTTAAAATCCTTGAATCATGATTTCAAGTTTATTTTGCAGTGTGTCACTTACACTTCTTGTTTGTATTCAAAATGTTATGACGTGGTTTCCATTCCCTTCACCAAGATGAGAAATGATTTCTTATGCCATACATAGCCAAAAATCTGGCATGATAACCTCTTCCCAAATACGGAGAATCAATGATAATTATTTTGTGATGATTCTTAACCTTGCATTTTTTTCAAAAAATGAATTTCTCTGTTTAATTTTGCCCTTTTAAGGAAAGAATATTGAATTGAAGTTTCTATAATTTTGCATGGATGTTTCTTTTACTTTCCAACGGTTACATGTAATTCCATTGGTTTAAGCATCATCATTGAGAAGAGGTGCTTTTAGAAAAAGATAATCTCATAATGGGAATTTTGTTTTTCAGTTTATTAATGATAGGTGACTTAAAGAATAATTTATAATATTTTGTATTCGAAATTATTTCATGTTCCAGTCAACTAGGCCCATGGATAAAAATAATGCACAGTTTGTTTCGACATTTTGGTTCAGAAGCCACTTTTTAATGATAGATCTATTGCATTTGGAACAATATAGCGGAAAATGTCATGGTAATCTATTACCTTTGTAGACAAATGTTACGGTTTACATTTTCATATGATCAAATCCAAGAAAACCCCTCCACATGTGGGCTCTTCATTATTTTATCTGCCGTTGTTTTCAATTTTTTAGAATATAAGTAATCTTGAAAAATTTGCCTTTCACGTAGGTTAGGAAACTTTGTGTTTCATTGATACCTCTCTTATGTTAGGCCCTTATGGTTGCATGGATCAGGATGATTAAATCCTTTGTGCTAGTTATCTACAATGGGTTTTCCAATCTGACACAAAAAATGAAGTTTGTCCCCATTTTCTTATCAATTTTGTGAAAAAAAGTTTTGATGTTTTCGTCATCTTCAACTCATCAAGGATGTGATCAAAGTCATTGTCACATAAAGGATGGAGCTTTTATCTCCAGAATTTCGTTTCAAAAGTGTATGCAAGAATATCAGTTATAATGATTGTGGATTTCATATGATGAGACCTGTTCATTAGTGAATTTTCATAAGTGGAACTATAGAAAAAAATTATTGTTTGGCATAGATTTTGATAGGTGCTTATTGAGGTAAGCGTATAGGTATGTCCTCGTAAATGGATTTGATAGGTAAAATTGGTGTGCAAAACAGTGTACATGCATTTTGGGGAAAATCAATATAATTGATTTCTTTAGTTCACATTTATGTCATGCAATACCACAAATGTATTAATTTTTTCATTTTGGGTTTTCAGGCTTTTTCTTACATAAATGAGAAACAAAATGACTCTTCGTTTCTAGCTTTCTCACAAAGCCAACGTAATTTGTTCATATGCTTCATGTTTTCATTTGTAGTCATGTTGATCACCTCACATCAGGTGTTGAGAACCTTTTTATGAGTGTTCACATTTGCTGGTAGATGTTCTATTTTGGAGTTTAACTGAATGAAGATTGGTTTGTCATGTGCGAATTTCGGAGGTAGTGTGAGTACTGTATCTTCCTGTCCATGCAGGAACGTATGCTAGAATATTAATCTTTGAATGAATAGGCCCCACGTCGCACTTATGAATGTCAAAACTAGCTTGTATGCTTGAATCTCCCTAGTATTTTTTATGTATATCATTTTTAGGACAACCGATTTACTACCTCTGAATTCAGTCGGATGGCGTCTGCGCGGCAAAATTTTGCTTTCGGTTGCTCAATGACTGTTTGCTCTCACAGTCGCGCACGCGGAAGCGTCATCGACGATAATCTTCAGTGTGTGCTTCTCTGTGCGTCGGAGAAGGGATCTGACTTTAATTTTAGTCAGCAATGTCGACATCAACACTTGTTGTTTTCAATAGGTCCATCCGCGGATATGCCGAAGCAGACATCGACATTTGTGCCTGGAAGCTACGGGGTGCAAATGAGAGATACGTTGACTGATACTTGTGACGTGTTCTCGAGATTCTGTACATTCCTCCTGACATCTCCACGGAGGGCTGTAAGGAAACCCACTTCTGCTCGGCGGAAACATACAAAAGTTGCATTCCCTTAACATACCTCCAACGCTGACTAGCTTCGGTTCGAGTTCGCTCAGACCATATGAATGGAAATCTCTGGATATTTTCGACTGCTGTCCACTCTCTTTCCTCCTTAATGAGGACCGTTTCCAATTAGGAAATGTCATTGGCGCCTTACAAAAATTGGGATGTCTTTCATGAACAAACAGGACCGCATCTCATTGCTTGGATCCTCCTATCGTCAACGAAGTATGCTTAGCTGTTCTGTTCATTGACCGGAGAGAATCAAAGCCACCGAAGAAATAATGCCAATGACCTGGACAAGTGAAACAAGGGGCTAGGATTCTGAAGTACCAAATATCCATCCTGGGGTGCTCTTGAACACATAATTGACATGCATGGAAGCGCTTGTGAAACTGATGACATCAGCAAACACATCTTGAGGCAGTATGTCGATAAAGAGCTTCGAACCTTCTTTATATTTACGTATTTGCGACTGGGAAGGTATTCCGGGCTGACAAAGAACGAAACTAGGACAAACTTCGCCAATTCTGAAAAGATTCAGCATGCATCTATTGAAAGATCATCTTGACCGACGATCCTTGCTGCTTGGTTCATCTCGACCGATCAACCAAGCAACACGGATAAACGTCGGACGAAAGGACGTGATCGATGGACCTTGTCGTTGTGAGCGAAACAGATTTTAACGGAGTTCTCGTTATGTTTGTCGTAACAGCACAAAATAGGAGATCGGACACGATCGATCTTCCGATAGTTTTCCCCCAACGTTTTATCCTGACCGTTGCCTTTCTTGCGCCATGTGCAAGTGAATGTTAAAGGCCTGGACCAAACTTACGATACTTCATGTTTGTAACAACTACGTTCTGAATCCGAATCGATGCGATGACATTTCTGCTCTTCAATTTGATGAATCTCACTAAAATTGTCATACAGGTAACTTCGTTATTACAACACAGCATGCAGTGGTCTGTTTTCGGACGTGACCTGTCGTTTCTGAAAATTATCGACGGCGTGGCAAGGCTATAGAAATTTCTGCGCGGTTGGTGAATACCAATGGACGCTGGAGCGCACTTGTCCATTCACGAAATTCGTTAGGTAACTAACATTTGTACGAAGTTCCGTCATTCATCCAATTATTCAGATGAGGGAACAAACTCAACACATATTCAAAAGATCTATCTTCATCTACCCCGTCTCCAAACATTTCATCCTCATAAACACCGCCTGTCGTTTAGACTTGACCTTCCTCCCCTTGATTTCAGAATAATTCCTATAAGGCACGGACGTTCCACTTTGTATGTCCAATGGAGGTGGGGTACATGGTGTTATGCCAAACGGAGCGCAACGAATGAACAGGTAGATGTTACCAGGCATAACACAATTGAAAGTTTGGGACACTTGAGAAATTTACAATTAGTTGTAATTTTACTTCGATAACAAGTTTTGAAACGATTGAACAGGTGTATACAAGTATCAACTTACGAATGAGGCATAGTCCGCGTCCTTACGTCGATCGTTGAGCGACACGTATGGAGTTGTGTCGTGAGTGGTCGTATTCGGCAAGCTCCGCTGAGGAATTGGGGGGCTTCGAGGATGGAAGGTGAAGATGTGAGCTATATCTTTATAAATCAAGATATGCCTGGATGCATTGAGAAGTCGACTGAAAGTTTGTGTTGCTTCTGTCGTAGTTTCTCGAAAGTGGTTGAAGTTGTCATAAAGTTCGGGAAGATTTGGCAAAGGCCAAGGGCAGTTGACCAATTTCCCTAGACCGTGGGAGTGCAAAATCGGGGTCTCGACGTGCAGTGGGCTATTTGTATAATGTTAGAAATGCCCACTTGGAAGATTAGGGGCTTGTGTACGCTTGGGACTTAAGACTTCTCCCCCTTTAGTCGTGACGTCCTAGCGCGTGTGTGTGTATATATATATATATATATATATATATATATATATATATATATATATATATATATATATATATATATATATATATATATATATATATACACACACACAC
>SZWC01002124.1:68809-96792 GCA_023375785.1 Penium margaritaceum | reverse complement strand
GTGTGTGTGTGTATATATATATATATATATATATATATATATGGCCCAGTGACTGCGGTAATAGCCGTCGATTAGGTGATCGACGTCTCAAAGGTTGTCGCAGGGTTCCCAGCTATTATGCGCGGCGTCGTAGCCGTGCCACTCCATAAGATACTTTAGTGTCTTGCATCTTCACCAATGGCAGAGGATGTCCTCGATGCCACATTCGATGTCCTCGTCAACTTGTACAGGAGGAGGGAAAAGGACATCGCTGCCAAGGAAGTTATCTACGGGGTCTCGTTAGTACTTAAGTCTCCTGATATGGAACAGAAGATGAATTTACATAGTATGGAGGAGTAGAGAGAAACTAGGCAGAAACTAGCAGGTTGGGGCAGCTGCGTTGTTGATGCAGCGTGTGGGCTTCCACGCTCGTTGTTTAAGTCAGCTGCCCCCTTAGTCTGCTGCTCTAGAGTTTGTCTGGAAGCTCTGGGTTTGTTACTTAGAAGTGCGCGCACCAATGTTAGCGCCAGAAAGCAGCTGGAAACTGATAGTAACTGATTAGCAATGAAGAATGAACAGCAATGGGGGACCCGTCCAAGTTCTAGCCCCCCCCCCCCCCCCCCCCCCCCCCAGCTCTGTAGAGCCTGTTACTCAGTTCATCAGCCAATTAGAAAACAGCTAGTTTCAGGCTGGCAGGTTTTCTCGGTGAGGCCTGCCAGACGGCCGACAGCCCAAAATGCGGGCGCCGTCCGTTTTGCCTGAAAACTGGACCATACCATACTACCGACGCTGCGAAGGCAGCCGTGCGGTCAGAATCTGCTAGGCAGTGCCCACGATGGTTTATGCTGCCGAACAGGGCCATGCAACATGCAACAGGGACCCTAGGCAGCGCATGACGACGCAGGCACGACAGTACGCGCTAGACGCATGCAGACAGCAACTGCGGTGGCAGTGAATGCCGGTAGCGCGACCGCCGAGGAGGCCTACCGATGGAGCTGAACACGTCGCCGGAGAGAGGAGGCTCCAGCGAACTGCGGGACGACCTCAGCATGCGTCGGCTCCACCGGACGCCACTCCATAAGCGTCGAGTCTCGCCGTCAGTCATCTGCACGCCGATGTCCACAAGCCGGGAGGACACAACAGAGCACAATGAGCGCAAAAACCAACACTCTCCCATGACTCACAGGCGTAATGCACATGGGCGGGCAGAGACATGGTCAACACACAGACTCCCCCAAGACACGCAGAAGTGCAGGCAGAGACAAAGAGAGCAAGTCACGGACGCACGCCGACTGAACTCACAGCCTTCTTAAACGAGTCCCGCTTCAGTGCCTTGGTCAAGAAGTCAGCCAGCTGCCGTGCTGTCTGAATCCACACGATGCTGATGCTGCCGTCGTGCAACAACGAACGCACATAGTGATACTCAACATTGATGTGCTTTGTGCGAGTGTGATGCACACCGTCATTGTCTGCAATGGCCATGGCACTCTCATTGTCACAATGCAAGGTGATGGATGCGACAGACTGACACAAGTCGGACAATAGACGACGCAACCACACACTCTCACACGCGCCTGAGCCAAAGGCCACGTACTCTGCCTCAGCAGTGCTGCGTGCAATGCACCCCTGCTTGCCACTACGCCAGGACACAGTTGTGCCACCGATCAGGAAGATCCAGCCTGTGCGACTCTTACNACGATGCTGATGCTGCCGTCGTGCAACAACGAACGCACATAGTGATACTCAACATTGATGTGCTTTGTGCGAGTGTGATGCACACCGTCATTGTCTGCAATGGCCATGGCACTCTCATTGTCACAATGCAAGGTGATGGATGCGACAGACTGACGCAACTCGGACAACAGACGACGCAACCACACACTCTCACACGCGCCTGAGCCAAAGGCCACGTACTCTGCCTCAGCAGTGCTGCGTGCAATGCACCCCTGCTTGCCACTACGCCAGGACACAGTTGTGCCACCGATCAGGAAGATCCAGCCTGTGCGACTCTTACCATCTGGACTGCCCGCCCAGTCGTTGTCGGTGTAGCCCACTGCGACGACGGACGGCTGGCGGCGGAACATGAGACCTCGCCGAGGCGTGGAGACGACATAGCGCAGCATTCGGATCGCGACCTCGTAGTGGAGGTGACGTGGATCCTGAGAGAACTGGGCCAGGAGGTTGACGGCCAACGCGATGTCTGGACGCGTCGTCGTCGCCAGGAACATCAGTGACCCGATGATCCGCAGATACGTGGTCACATCAACTCACTCCCCCACAACAGCTGGGTCAGGACTCTTCAGCTTCACCTGGCCGTCGGGCAACATGGGTGAGGATGCGCTGGACACGAGGGGCAGGTCCTCGGCGAAGTGAGCTGACAGGGTCTGCACATAGATAGGCTGGTGGATGTGTAGGATGCCCTGAGAGGGATCACGCTCGAGCTCCATACCCAGGAAGACTTGGACAGACTCGAGATCCTTCATCTAGTAGGCAGCGTGCAGCAAGTCCTTGACACGCTAGATGGCGGCCGTGTCTAGCGACACAATGAGGAGATCGTCAACGTATACCAGAACTACGGTGAAGGTCAGACCTCGTGGGCTGAGAAAGAGTGCGGGGTCAGCGGTACTGCACTGGAGACCGCCACGGAGAAGTGTGCTAGTGATCTCCTGGTTCCAGCACCGAGGCGACTGCTTCAAACCATAGAGGGCCTTCTGCAGCCGCCAGACTCTCCCAGTACCGTCGTCGAAGCCTGGGGGCTGCACCATGTAGACCTCTTCACCCTGAAGTGAGCCATGGAGGAACGCTTTCCTCACGTCCATCTGATGCAGCTCCCATCCATGCTGGGCAACAAGGCTGAAGAGCGCCCGGCTAGTGGAGAACCGACCGACAGGGGCGAAGATCTGGTCGTAATCGACTCCAGTGACCTGAGCAAACCCCTTTGCTGTGAGGCGGGCCTTGTACTTGTCCAAGGACCCGTCAGGCTTCCACTTGCGCCGAAGGACCCACTTGGCGCCAATGGCCTTCCGACCTGGAGGGAGGTCAACGAGGTCGTACACGTGGTGCTGCCGGATAGCAGCAAGCTCCTCGGCGAAGGCGGCATCCCAATGTGTGGCCTCAGAAGAGGCTCGAGCCTTGCGTAGGGTGATTGGGTCCTTTGGGCGTGCTGTGGACCAGACGGAGAGGGCGTGTGCATCACGAGCTCTAGGTGGGATGCAGGCGAGTGCAACCATGAGAGCATGCCGATGCTCGTGATGAAGCATGGCATAGCCCAGTGCAGAGCGCGGGTGAAGGTCGGAGATGATGGCCGAGGTGGTCAGGCCGAGAGCCTTCGTGCCAGGGTCCCCACTCACGACCGAGGGAGTGGAGGAGACACGTGGAGCCACAGGGGGTCGACGTGCCACAGGACGCGATGCGACGGTCTGCATTGTCGGCCGAGGTCGGAGGCTGCCGCCTGGGCCACGTGTGTAGCGCGTCCGGGCAGGAGATGTCAATGAGTTCGACGGGCCAACGGAGGCGGACGGGATGCCTGACGCGGAGGAGCCAGAGGACGTGACTTGGGCTGCTGGCCCGGAGGGGCCAGCGGACGCGACTGGGGCTGCTAGCCCGGGGGGGCCAGCGGACATGACTGGGGCTGCTGGCCCGGAGGGGCCAGCGGACGCGACTGGGGCTGCTGGCCCGGAGGGGCCAGCGGACGCGACTGGGGCTGCTGGCCCGGAGGGTCTAGTGGACGCGACCGGCGCTGCTAGCCCGGAGGGGCCAGCGGACGCGACTGGGGCTGCTGGCCCGGAGGGGCCAGCGGACGCGACCGGCGCTGCTGGCCTGGAGGGGCCGGCGGATGTGACTGGGGCTGTTGGCCCGAAGGGGCCAGTGGACGTGACTAGGGCTGCTGGCCCAGAGGGGCCAGCGGACGCGACTGGGGCTGCTGGCCCGGAGGGGCTTGCGGACGCAACCGGCGGTGCTGGCCCGGAGGGGCCAGCGGACGTGACTGGGACTGCTGGACCGGAGGGGCCAGCGGACGTGACTGGGGCTGCTGGCCCGGAGGGGCCAGCGGACGCGACCGGCGCTGCTGGCCCGGAGGGGCCAGTGGACGCGACTGGGGCTGTTGGCTAAGAGGATGCGACAGGGGCTACCGGCTCAGAGGGACGGAGTGTTGTGTCATCCGGAAGCGACAGGATGGAGGACGGACTCACTACTCCCCCACGGGACGGGAGGGACACGGACGAGCCGCAGCGGATGAGGTCGCGGGGAACAGGTCCTTGAAGAAGAGGGCATCGCGGGACTCGACGATGCAGTGCCAGGACGGGTCCCAGAACCGCCAGGCCTTAGACTGACGAGACACACCGAGGAAGGTGCAGGGGCGGTCGCGCGGGGCGAGCTTGCCACCCTGTTGTGGGACGGGCAGCCATACAATGGCGACGCAGCCCCAGACGCGAGCCGGGCGGAGGTCCGCGCGCCGACCTCAGCGTGCGTCGGCTCCACCGGACAACACTCCATCAGCGTCGAGTCTCGCCGTCAGTCATCTGCACGCCGATGTACACAAGCCGGGAGGACACAACAGAGCACAATGAGCGCAAAAAACAATAGGAGTTTGAGACGCGCAACCTTGGGGTTTGTATGCGCTCGTTCTCAAACGGCCCCAACCATCAGGGTTTAAGCTTTGAATTGTTGGCTTCGCGAAGTTTGATGTTGGTTGAGCTGAGAAGAACTTCATCCCCAGTGATGAAGCATTGTTGCGGCGATGGCGATCCGCTGCTCGTTTTATCGCCACGTGTTTTTGCGAGCATCTCCCTTTTTTTTCCCCAGATGGTGGAGAAATGTCTTCGTTGGACATCAACTTTGAGAATGTTGCTCTATCTTCGTAGTTCAGCTCGTGTGGCTGGAAGTCTACCATACACCACTTCAGACAAAGTTTAACCCATTACGATGGATATCGGCAAGTTGTATGCGATTTTGGCGGTCGGAAGCTTTTGTGTCCAATCCGTGCTATGAGGTTTTCACAGTGTTCAGAGAAGTTGTTCCCGCGTTTGATTGGTCCGCTTGGTTTGGTCGCCAATTTGAGGATGGAACGCCATTGAAAACTTAATTCGATTGGCGTAGGAAGTCATCAGTTCACGCTAGAAACAACTAGTAAAGAGACCAGGCGGCGACCACTCATGTTGTGTGGCCGCACGATGTTGTTTAGAATCAACCATGCTCTTCCTTCTAAGACACTGATCGTTGTCTGAATAAAATGAGACACTATGGAAAACTTGTCAACGACCACGAGTATTGCGTCATTTCCCTTGGGTGTGACTCGTAATCCTATGACGAAGGCCATAGAGATGATAGCCCACGGTTCCGTCGGAATGGGGAACATCTGCAAAAATTCCTAGTGGCCTTGTGCGACATGATTTTTCTTGATGATACATGTCACAAGATTTGCAGAATTTGGCCACGTCCAATTGCAACTTGTCCCACCAGTAGTATTTTGCCAGCTTCTTCAACATCTTGTCCTCTACAAAATGTCGACATAGACCTGTGTCGTGGCACTCCTGCAGCACCATGCGATGGAGTTATTTGTTTGGGGGGACGATCAACTTGCGTCTGAATCGCCGCCTCCAATAGGGTTCGCCATACCAGAATTTTGTCTTATTGTATGCGTTGTGCTGGTCGTAACCTCGTGTGAACAACTACTCGAGATAAGGATCTTGTTGCAGCTGTAGCATTGCTACAACAGCCATGAGAACTGGTCGGTGACTTAGCGCGTCTGTTGGGCTGGTTTTTCCTTGTCAGTAGTCGATGTCATAGTTAAACCCAGATTTCAGTAACTCCATCCATCGGGTTTGAGGTTGACTGAGGTTTGGCTGCGTCTTCAAATAATTCAGCGCATGATGGTCGGTGTACACGATGCATTGGCAACATTCAAGATAGTACCACCATATCTTAAATGCATATACGACCGCTAGCATGTATTTCTCATGTACGACGTAGTTGACTTCAGATCCTCACAACTTTTCTCGACATGTGTGCAACCGGTTGCTCTGCGTTGCCATGGTCGTATAGGGAGGAATGCGCCAATGGCTCCATCTGAGGCGTCTGTAGCCATGACATAGTTGACCGTTGGATTGGCTAAACGTAGGGCTAGCGGTGAGGTGACAGCTACATGCAAAATGGTGACTGCTTCTTGCTCGTTGTCTCCCCTCCGCCACTCATTTCCTTTTTTAGTGATATTGGAGAGAGGCGCTAACACTCACGCATAATCCCGTACGAAGCGCCTGTAGTTATTGCCGAAGCTGAGAAAAACTTTAACTTCTGGAACATTGGTCAGCATCGGCCAATTAGCGACTGCTGCCACTTTTTTTGGATCCATGGTGATTCGTCCACCGTTGATCCAAAAACTTGATCCAAGTACAACTTAAGTCACACACCGAGAGTTTTCCCAAAATTTTATCTCTTTCTAGAACTTCAAGTTCTTTTAAAGATGTCCATTGTGCTCCTCTGAGGTGTCGTTGTACCCCACAATGTTGTCGAGGTACACCACAACAAAATCTTCAAGGTACGGGCATAAAATGTTGTTCATTGCCGCCTTTAAAATCACCGGGGCATTCCTAGATCTGAATAGCACTACCATGACCTCAAAATGCCCATAGTGAGTTCAGAATGTCGTCTTCTCGATGTTGGCGTCTGCCACATGAATCTAATGATAACTGCTGCGTAGGTCGATTTTGGTGAAAATCTGAGCCTCTCGGAGCTAATCAAAAACTTTCTCCGGCTCTGGGAAGAGGGTAGCGGTTCTTGATAGTAGCATCATTTAAAGTCCGGTAGTCCACACACATCTACATTTTGCTAGATGTCTTTTCAAAGAAATTACTAGTGCGACGTATGGTGATGTGGAGTGCGGAGGAACCCATGACCGAGCATATCGTCGAGCTGCTTTTTCAACTTAGTCAGCTCTTGGTCGTTCCTCTGATAGGCCCCTCAAACTGTGGGTCTACTGCTCGGTTTCAGCTCGATGCGATGGTCGATGTCACGTTGAGGTCGTAGGGTTATTGGGAGTTTGTCGGGGAAGACATTAAAACACTATTGGATGAGTGGTACAAACTCTTTGAGTACCATAGCAAACTTTGTTGATGCCGATGAGGCCGTTGAGGTTGATGAGGCCAATTATTCAGCTGCTACCAATTTCGCTTCCTCCATTGGCTTGAGATGTATGATCCACGCACGGGCTCCTCGTCCTACAAACTGTTTGGCCATGTTGAGCGTTATCGGCTGCATAGGTCGTCGCTTTTTAGCTTCTGTGACTTCCTTTACTGCTTCCACCTCTGCTGCTTCTGCTATCGTCTTTCTTTGCACACATGAAATTTGTCGCTTGGTGCCGCTGTTTCATTCGACCTGTGGATTGTGCTAGAATAGGAAATCATGTCAGAGAATGATTTTTGGTCACTCATTGGACAAGACATCCAGACTGTTACATCCCGCAGATTTCCCACTTGTAGTCAATAGCTCTGGGAGGAAATATCCCGTCGGGGGTTTTTCCATCAAACATCCCTGGTTCGGTTTACAAACCCAGCTTCCAAACTATGTTGTTGCTAATGAAACCATGGGAAGCTCCTCCATCTTATAGTGCCGGTACCGTTCTGCGACTCTTACATCCTTGAGGTTGAACTTTTAGCTACATCGCCGGTTGGTCGTCCTCGTACCCCTCGTCGAACTTTACGATCTTATAAGCCCCCTCGCGGTTTTGTACGCCATTCATATGGGCGATCATTTGGCGCAGATCGCTCCTCACAGAAAAGTGTCGCGTCTTTCACTCCAGTCCTTTGCTTCTTTCCAACTCATTTTTGTGAGACTTATCCCCTTTTTAGACTGCTCCTTGCTTTGGCATTTGTGAGTAATGTGCCAATTTCCCATAGTTGTAGCAGGTGTGTATCTCCCTGGTCGACGGCGTCCACTTCCATCGAAGTCGAGGAGTCCCCCGACTAGCGTTTTTTGTTCTCAAGATAATTGTGGTTGGGAGGTCCCCTGGCATAGGATTCCTGGATCCGAGCATTGTATTTGAAGATGTCGATCCTTTATGCTATTGCGATTATCCACGGTTATTCATTTTGGATGACGAAAATGGAAATTGCTCGTTGGATGTCTTGTTTGAGGTCGTTGTTTTAGTGAAAACATAGCTCATTGGGGGCGACGTCTGCACTCGTGATGATCTCGCAGAATCACTGCGTATACTCCACCACATTGGATTGCTCATCGAGACGCTGGAGCTTAGACCATGCGTCAAACTTCTCGTTCATTAGCTACAATCATGCGAGCATCGCGCTTGAGAACTCATTCTAGTCCGTTGGTGGCGTCAGTGCGTCTTGCCATTGAGGGTTGATGAGCTGCTAGGGTAGAACGCCTCCGGTCGGCGATATGAGACGGGCGCTGTTGGCTGTTGATGAGGCCTTGCTGGTCTCTTGCTATTGTTGATGGTCTTTCAATCAGACCACCAACAAAGCGCTGTACCACGCAAAAGTGTGGCCACGAGGTCAATAGTTTCATTTTTGTTGTTGACCCAAGCAGGGGTGAAATACACCTCCAAACTCGTCAGCCACATCCGGACTGTTGTTCTTTTGGAGTTTTCCAGATCAAATGGTTCATGTGGGACTAGACAGAGTTTGGGCTCACTAGAGGGTTTGGTGTATCTCTTGATGAGCACGCTTCCCGTGCGCTTGCATTGCATAGGTCCTCCATTGTGACGTTGAGCTGTTGGAGCAGATGGTTGTTGATTCCCTGGAGCGCGGAGACATGGTTTGTTAGTTCCTTGTTGATTCATGCATTTCATTCGGTGCCACTTGTCGTTCTTGCTGTCGCCGTTGAGGCTGTCAGTATTGGCGGTCGGTTTATTGCCGTTGGATCCGCGACCGGATTGGTCGTTGGAGCCGTACGGCTCTAACGACCACCAATACTGCCTGCCACGCCAGCATTTGTTGCCGCTTCAGTTACCACGTGCATAGGCACGTTTTACTCCTCCATCGCAAAAGTCGTCGCCAAACACCCGTTGTTGGTCGCTAGATACGCTTGCTCATTTCACATTGTAGTCGCGAAGTCTGCGAAGTCTTGTCATGCAAGATGCCCGAACGGCTTGTGCGAGGTAGTCCTCTAGATGGGTTAAGTAGTTGGATGCCTCTCGAGCACCGCTGCACTCTGCTACGAAGTGTTCTGCCAAACGGAATGTAGATGATGAGCAGGTAAAAGTTACGAGGTAGAACACGATATAGAGTTTGGGACACTTGAGCAATTTATGAGTAGCAGAAGTGTACTTCGGTAACAAGACTAAAAATGATTGAACATGTATATAGAAGTGTTGAGCTACAAATGATGTACAGTTGGGGTCGTTGGGTCGTTTGTTGAGGGACGCATGTGGTGTCGCATCGTGAGTGGTCGGGTTCGAGAAGCTCTGCCAAGGATTTGGGGGATTTTGAGGATCAACGGTTGATATGCAAGACTCATATGTATAAATCAAGACATGACTCAATGAGTCGAGAAGTCGACCAAAGGTCGTGTTACTTCTGTCATAGATTCTCGAAAGTGGTCGAAGTTGTCAGAAAGTTCGGGGAGATTCGCCGAAGGACAAGGGCTTTTGGCCAAATTGCCCTCGACTGTAGGAGTGAAATTTTGGGGTCTCGAAGCATGGTGGTCTATTTGTGTAATGACAGAAATGCCCACTGGGAAGACTAAGTTTTGCGTTTGTCTAGTATGCAACATATGGCATGTACTCACTCATATTCATTTTCGGTTTTATACAACCAAAATAGATTCCTGGCATTCAGGTGATTTGCCAAACGTCGTACATTTTGTCATGACCTTGTTCGTGTTTAATCCATTCCCGTTGAAATGGCGTAACTTGTCCTAGGTCAAGTACACTACATATTTGAATCATGCTGGTGAGGAATTTTTTACGGGTAGCGAAGCAACTAGCGCACGGGACTAGTGTAGAAGATTTTGTTGACCCGCCTTTTTGCATTGACTATCAAGAGTGGAATTCCCTCGGTTCATCCAAACGATTATTTAATCTTGTGTTTCACGCTTTGCAAATCGTTGAAATCTATCGATAGAAAAGCCTTAAAACTATTCTCATCGTAGTTGTAATATTCAGCCTATAATGATGGCACCTGTAGTTTCCGAGTGTGCCTTTCTACTCGGGCGACGGTATAGATACGGCTCATCGTTCCAACCCCCAGAAAATGAAATTGATGACCATTTCAATTGTGGATCAAAGAAGTATTCGAATCTAATACGCTTACGAGCATGACATGCCTTCATGCATGGCGAGGCTAGAACGTGGCCAGGTTGGTACGTTGCAGGGACAATTGCTCAAAAAGATGGTTGAGTAACAATCAAAGGAATCATGAGCCAATCATCAACTGGTTCAAACAACCCTTGGTTGACGCTCAAAATCCTGCCGATAGATTTAAACATACCATACCGGGCCCTATAATAAAAACGTTGGGCGTCACATCGTACAATGACCACACCCCCTCCCCTGTTGACATGGCCCCCCGTTCCGCTCCAACCCACGTTCATCCGCCTCCCCCTCCCCCCCCCCCTTCCGCAAAAACACTGGACATGTGTAGCTGATATGTTGGCTCGTTGTTTTTCTCCCCCCCTCCCCAGGTGTTCTCGCCACCATTACCCAATGTGACTGCCCCTCCCCCCCTCCCTCCCGTCCCGGGGGGAAACCAGCAAGCCATCATTAGGAATAGGCAGACTGCCGTGACGGTATCGTTCTTGTGGCAAATACTGGAGATCCACCGCAACTAGATGAATTCATCAATCAGGGTGAGAACGTACCGCCCCCGATCTAAGAGAGAACCGAAAGGAAGGGGACCAAGAAGGTTGGACAAGACCAACTCGAATGGATGCAGTGCGTAAGAATTAAAGTCAAGTTAATTGCAGTGGTGCATATTATTGTATATGAGACAGAAGGAATTGAGCGACATAAAAAAAAAAAGTCGCGTCAAGACCAAGATCTGGCTGAATCCAATTTAGCCTGGACACAATGCTAAGCTCACATGACACAGACAGCGATGCAGCAAACACAAGTGTTACAAAGAGAGAACAATAGTGACAAACACACACAGAGATGAGGAGGAAGGAGAGGAGGCATAGGGGCACAATGAGAAACATGCTATGACTCTTAAGAATTTGAGACACGAGGAACATCAGCACAAGTGTCGAGAGCAGTCACTATGGCAGAGTCAGTAGAGTGCTCAATAGTGCGATGCATGATGGTGCATGCAAGGCCGAGCACATCAATGTAAGTATGTCTATTGAGTGGTTGAGCTATAGAGGATGATGCACCGGACTGCGTTCGATGTTGAGAGGGCTGAGAGGTTTGGGTGACCGACCGGTGGGGAAGAGAATGGAGCCTCCCTTCACATTTACATGGCTCGGGGCCTACTCTGGGGTGCGAGACTCAGGACGGGGTCCTAAGATATTAGTAGGTGTGGTGATAGGTGGCTGAGGAATGGAAGGCAAGCCGGAGGGAGAGTAGTATGAAGAATGTGCCAGGACACTGGTAGATGGGGATGCTGACTAAGAGGGTACTTGGGACGAAGAGGCGAGTCAGGAGGGGAAGCGGACTCTATAAATCACCATCAGTGGAAGCTACCAGTGATGAGAGTAGAGAGGACAGTGAGCTCTCCATGTCAGCGATGCGCCCAAGACCTGTGTCAGACAAAGATCCACCCCACCAAGCCGATGAAGCAAGGATAGAGAGGAGGGTGGCATGACATGGGAAAAGTCATGAGGAAAGACATCCTCAAAAGGGAGAACGTCATGGGACTCAAAGACCCGGCACCGGTCAGTGTCCCAAATGTGCCACAAGGCACAGACACCAAGTAAGGTGCAGAAAAGAGCACGAGGACTAAGCTTACCATCTTGAAGGTCATCTGATAGCCAGATAGAAGCAAAAAATCCCCAAATACAAGCAAGATGTAAGTTAGCATGACGGCCAAACCAGTATTTGAAGGGGATTACATGAAGAGGGAGAGGACTAAGAGAAGTAAGGTTCCACACCCATGTCATGTAAGGCATTGCCCAAAAGGAGAAATTAGGGGGTAGGTCCGAAGCAGTGAGAAGTGTGCCAACTCAATCAGCAAGTGTGCGGTCCAGCCATCAGCTCCATTTTGTATGGAGTCGACGGCTCCATACACATTTCTCAAGAGGACAAGAAACAAGCAGCAGGTTCCCTGAAATCACCGCCATGGTCACACCGGAAAGCATGAAGACAGTGTCCACAGGCGAGTCTGAGGAAGCCACAACTCAAGAATAACATACAATACTCTCATGCCAAAGTACAAAGATCCAGCGCATGCGTGAAACGTTTTGAGTGAGACGAAGGACAGAGCTACCAATTCCCACATGGTTTCATGACCTAGCAGGCCCATGATGTCAGCATGCAAGAGATCAAGGGGATGAGTAGTGCGAGTGTCAGAGGTGAAAAAAGGGGACCTATGCTTTTTGCCTTGAACGTGATCAAATCAATTAGTTGCACAAAAAGCAAGAAATGTGGAGGCTTGAAGGCCTTGGACAGGTTGATGGTGAAGCAGGCTGACAATGGCGGATGTGCGGATGTGGTAGAGAGGGCAATACAAGAGGTGCGCATGAGTCGAAGAGAGGGAGCAAGCGACATGGACAGTCATAACCGTGGCAGGGGCAGATGCAAAGGAGGGAACAAGGATTAGGCGGTCAAAGGGAATATTGCAAAGCAAGACACGACCAATGGTATGAGGCAATATTGATGCAATGCCGCGACTCGAGGAAATGTCCATGCCCTGGTCATTGAGAGTCATGACAGAGAGCAGAATAAGCTGAAGGGAGGGCACATACAACATGTCCGGAAAAAACAAGTTCCCTTGCAGGTGTAACACAACGGACAACACTGACGCCCTGCACATGAAGAAGCTCGTTGGAGCTAGTACACACAAAGCAAACTGAGCCGACGGGCCCCAGAGAGAACGGTGGAGCGAGAGGATGTCATTTGATGGATTGCTCAAAAGTCAAGAATCTAGAACCCCTGACAATTCCATAGAGGAAGGAACATGATTCATGACAACAAGAGTGGAACATAGGAGGAGCTGCTGGCCACACACATCGAAGCAACGAGAGAGGCAAACAGACTGCCAATCCTCAATTCATGGAACATCAACAGGAAGATTCCCCTCAATGCAACCCCATGCGGAAATGCACGGTCGGACTCACACGAAAGTTACCCGAGACCTGAACATACACTCTCGCCTCCCTGATCAGGCAGGTGTCGCTAATGGAAGACATGAAAGTGGGCTGCGTCCAACTGATGGTCGTCCTTCGGTGGGTCAGGGATGATGACAACACTTGACGATGGGCATCGGTGGAAATATTCTAGTGAGACCCATGCTGGAGGAAAGTAGGGACTAGTAGAAGGCAGGTCCCTGAAACAATGGGAGCCACCACCAGGGATGGGATGGTAGAATATGCATCACAATGATGCTATTGGAAGCGACAATATGGGAGGTGGCTGGATTGTAGCTTGAAGGGGCAGTCAAAGTAGAGGAACGAGAGGCAGTGCCAGTGCTACTGGTAGAACATGTAAAAACTTGAATGGATCTCTGGAACTTGATGCATCTTGGCATAACGATATGCACGATACACCAGTCACCAATTCTCTGGGTAACACATGGCACAGGAATGAATCAAGAATCTTCAACTCCAACCACTGAGTACAAGATATCAGCTATACAATCAGTGACTTGAAGAGAATGATCTGTGCAAATGAGTCCTACGTCAAAACTTCTTCCATGGCATGGTCGACAGCACTGTTTGAGTAGGTGCGGCCGCGATAACGCTGTTGCTCTAGCTTCGCGTATGCAAGTTGCAGTGCATCATTCCCTTTGAGCCCAAGTGTGCCGGTGGGTGTGCCGGTAACTATGCCGGTTCCCGTCTTTTCTTATGGCTGCATCACACCGTTAATGCACTGATCCGATCGACCCACAGCCTCCCTTCTTCTTGCTGTCAGTTATCTATGCGAAGGTCATGATCTTTCAATGTAGTTTAATCCGGAAGTCGTCAACCCTTTGATCCTTCTTTGTAATCGATCAAAAGATTGATCATCACTTCAATTTCCGGCATCCACATCGCTGCTCAGCCCTCGTTTGACATGCTACTTCAGCACAGGCAACCTGGTGGAGTATCTGTCAGTTTTGGCAGTCACTGCTTGCACTTGTGCAAAGCCTCGCACAATTTCACCAATCCATCCACATGTCACTTATCAAAATACAGGTAGACAGGTGCGGTGGAGGCATGGGACTACCCTCTCTACTTGCACGGGACAGAGATAAGCACAGGATAGAATAAGCAGTGGAGGGTCAGGGGAGGATATGTCAATTCCCCCCTGGCCCTCCAGGTTCTGCCTATTGGAACATACATTCCTTTTGTCCATTTGTAACATTCCCCCCATATTTTAAGATCTCTTGAAGCAACAAATCAGCAAGGAAACAAAGAACAAAAAATCTTGGTGCAAGACTAAGTGCAGCCCCCCCATATCTTTGCATTCATGTGGTCCTCATTCCTCGTCTGGCATCCAACCCTCGCATTGGGGGATGGAGATATCGCTCATCACTTCCTTCCTCAGTGTTATTCTTCTGCAGGTTATGTTGCCAGTCCCCCCCAATCCTCTAAGATCGTTGTTACACATAACTAAGCCCAGTTGTTGGACTCGAAGACTCACAGAGTGGTCTGTCAAATGCCTTCGTAAATACATCTGCAATCTATTGTTCCATTGGGATGTACTCCAGCTTGATGTTGCCCTCTTTCACTGTTTCACAAACTTAGAGGTACTGTCTTTTGACGTGCTTTGTTCTATCATGCAGAACAGGATCCTCACTGAGTGCAAGAGCGCTTGGATTGTCACAGTGGATGAAATTTGCCTCCTAGCCAAGCTCCAGAAGCAGCATTCGTAGCCAATCTGATTCACGGGTAGCTTCATTGGCTGCGATATACTCTGCTTCCGTTGATGATAGAGCAACTACCAACTGCTTCCTTGACTTCCAGCTCACTGGTCTGCCACTTGCCTTTAAGATAAACCATGATGTAGATTCACTTATCGCTTTGTCTCCAGAAAGATCTGCATCGCAGAATCCTTCAGGAACAATGCCACTGCTGGTCTGTGGGTAGCGTATTTGCAAATCTGCGTTGCAGTGTAAATGCTTGATCTTGCGTTCTGCGGCGATGAACTGCATCCTTGTTGGGTTGTGACAACCTTGGCTGAGAATGCCCATAGAGTAGGCTAGGTCAAGATGTGTACCAACAGTCGCATACACTAAAGATCGCACCATGCTCGGGTAGAGCTTGCCGTAAGCAGCAGAAACCAGATCTTCTTGCGCAACTGGCTTAGTGAGCTGGTGATCCGTTGCTATGGGAGGATTCATATGATGTGGTTCACCCAGACCAAACTTCAAGCACATGGTTCTGCCATGCGCTTGATGTACCAGCTCTGCACGGCAGTGACGGTGGATTGGTGCAAATCTTGGTGGATCTGAATCTCCAAGTAGTATTTGAGAGGTCCCATGTATTCAATCTCAAAACTCCTGGACAGCTTCTGTTTGAAAGCAGTGAGAAGAGCATGGGATGCTGAAAACAGAATAAGGTCATCAGCAAAGAAATGACCCCCAATTGAAATTCTCTACTGTGAAGGTAGACACTGTGATTGGCGTGGAGCCGGATGAGGCCGTGGGCAATGAAGAAATCATTAATCATTTTGTTCCATTGCCTCGGAGCCTGCTTCAAGCTGTAGAGGGACTTGTGCATCCGACACACCAACCCCCCCTCTCCCCCCCCCCTCCCGACTGCACAAAGCCCTCAGGCTGCTGCATGTAGACTTCTTCAGTTAATTCATCATAGAGGAATGCGGACTAGACTTTCATTTGATGAAGATGCCAGTTGGCGTGAGCATCAATGGCAAGCATCAAACGAATAGAAGAGTACTTTACAACTAGCGCAAAAGTGTCGTAGTAGTTGNGAAGAAATCATTAATCATTTTGTTCCATTGCCTCGGAGCCTGCTTCAAGCTGTAGAGGGACTTGTGCATCCGACACACCAACCCCCCCTCTCCCCCCCCCCTCCCGACTGCACAAAGCCCTCAGGCTGCTGCATGTAGACTTCTTCAGTTAATTCATCATAGAGGAATGCGGACTAGACTTTCATTTGATGAAGATGCCAGTTGGCGTGAGCATCAATGGCAAGCATCAAACGAATAGAAGAGTACTTTACAACTAGCGCAAAAGTGTCGTAGTAGTTGACACCGTGAACCTGAGTGTGGCCACGGGCAACCAGCCGTGGCTTGTAGCATTCGGGCTCACCATTCTCATCCAGATTGAGCTTGAAAACCCATTTGCTAGTGAGGACCGGCACACCTGGCGGACGAGGGACAAGTGTTCAAGTGCCTTGTTTGTGGAGCTGCTTATTTACTTGAACAGTGGCTGCTATCCATTGAGCAGCATCAGTCCTCGACATAGCATCTTTGTAGAAGACGGGTTCCACCACTTGAGTGATGAAGGAAACGTTGGCGGAAGAGTCCAGAGCTGGGCTGCTGGCATCCTTGAGCCCACCCAACCAAGTGGAGCAGCAAAGTCCCAGAGAGTCATCCCAGTTTTCTGGCTGAAAGGCTGCAGGAGTGTGCTGATTCTTTCGAGGCACTCAAGCCAAAGGTGGCAGAGGAATATGAGGGACAATAGCTGGCAACACCTCGGGGTGATCATCCGGTTCTGAGTCAAGCGTCACCTTGTCAGCAGGTTCTGCAGAGACAAGGTTACAAGGGGAAGACACTTCCAACGAGGTCGGGATGTCTTCAAGGTGAATGGAAACCTCAAGGGCCCCTGGTACACAGGCGAGAGAACGATAACCAAAGGATTCATCAAAGATGGCGCTACGACTGCAAATGATAGTTGTAGCCACTGGGTACCACAGCCAATAGATTTGACCAAAGTTCTCAAAGCCCAGAAGGATGCACTTCTTTGTATGTGGCTCCATTTTTTCCCACTGTCCAGGATGAATCCTGAGTATGCGATGCTGCCATGAATGCGAAGATGACCAAGTTCAGGGCTATTGCCTATTCCACATTCCCTCCTTTACCCCTGTCCTTACCATTGGTGCCCATTTTCACATTGCCCGCTCCTTTTTTCCTGTACACATGCAACTATTGCATCGCCGCCTGTGCCTCAATCACACTGCGGCCATTGACAACCTGTTTCGTGTGCATCCTGAAAACGGTCTTGATGCTGCCACCTTTCATGCTCCATGTCCTATTCACTGCCTTCATTTTGCTCATGGAAAAATGCATCGGTCCCCATTCTTCTTGTCTGAGTTACGCACCTCCCATCCCCTTGATCTTCTGTACGCAGGAAGGGGTTATGGGACCCCTTCCTCATGAGGCTCTGAGGAGGTTGGTCGCTATGTCCTCTGTCTCATCGATGGCTTTTCCCGCATGCACTAGGTCTTTGTTGTCAAGCCAAAGAGTGATGTCTGCTCTACCCTTGAGTCTTGGCTTCCCTCGGCTGAACTTGCCCGTGGTCTTCGTCTTTGTGTCTTTTGTTGTGGCCGTGGGGGGGAATTCATTGAATCCACTACCCGTTTCCTTACATCCTGCTTGGATCCCATGGATCCCTACACACCTCAGCAAGATAACGTATTCGAACTCTGGAACACGACCCTCGCTGATGGTGTCCACACCCTCCTTAGTGCCTTGGACCTCCGTCCTCTATTCTCCTTTGAGACAATGTCCTACATGACCTGGATCTGGAACTGTGTGCCCCACAGTCCTCGCCCTTGTCACAGCACACCTTTGAACGCTCATCTGGGCATCGTATCGACCTGCATCTTGCTTGCGTCTAGGGTTGTGTCACTACTGTCTTGCATCTTGAGGACCTTTGGGATGGAAAAATCAGTCCCCGAGCATGCCTGTTCACCTTCCTCGGTGTCTCTGCCATGTCTAGAGCATGGCGCTTTTGGGACCCCGACTGTGCACGTGTTGTTGAGTCCCATGGTGCTCTCTTCTTCGAGGATATCTTTCCTTGTGACCTATATCGTGTCGCTCTACCCTCTTCCATGTCCTCGCTTTGTTGGCTTGGGAGGGGTGGGTCGCTCTCTGCCTCCGGTCTCGTAGGGACTCCTCTTTCTCCCGCTGATACAATCCCTTCTCCTTCTGGTCCCTCTTCTTCTCCCTCTGCTCTTGCCAGTGACACTCTCAACAGGGCACCATCGGGTTCACCAACTGGGGCGTCTTCGGAGTTGTCACCGGCTCCTTCTCCTTTTGTGTCCTCTGAGTCCACGTCCGCATCCCCTAGCGCTCTGACACAACCCCCTGCTAATGTCTCTTCACGTTCGTCCGTACGTGTCACTCCTAACTCACCTCCAATACGTGCTCTATAGACCTCAGCGTCTAGCAGTGTCAAAGAACCCCCTCCTTACACTCATGCCCCTCTAGTGGGGCCAGAGCCATAGGCCTACAGAGGGCGACTTTGCTCATTCCCGCAATACTCTACTCCTCAGTCCTCCCAGCCCTCTCAGTGGTGCACTCGTTCCAGTGCGTCCTCCGCCGCAGCCGGCTCCTCAGCCAGACATACTGGTCTGGATGCATTCATAATCGCTTTTCATTTTGTCCACCGTAACTCGGATGTAAGTTATGTCCTCGTGGCCCACAAGGTCAATAGTGCACTTGAGGCCTATGTTGTTGGCTACGTTGCCGCCTGTTTTGCAACGAGTGGGCTGCCGGCGGTTGATGCTGACCTCGGGGAGAAGGCATGTAGGAGGAGCCCACTGCTCTCATGGAACATGGGGTCTTTGAACTTGTTGATCTCCTAGCAGGTCGCAAGGCTGTTTTGGCTTGTTCTCTGACAGCAATGTCGACAGGTACAAGTCTAGGCTCACTGCCAAGGGATTCTCTGAGATTCTAGGCATTGAATTTAATGAGACGTTCGCTCTAGTCAGGCAGTGTACAACCGCAGGTGCTCTCCTCAGCCTAGATGCCAAGCATGACTGGGAACTGGAGCAAGTGGACGTAAACAATGCATTCTTGCACAGACAACTAGATGAGGAGATCTGCCTGGTACAACCTCTTGGCTCCACTGACGATGCAAACAAGGTCTTGCGGCTGCATAAGGCCCCGTACAGGCTCAAGCAGTCACCCAATCTTTGGAACATGGAGATCTCCTCCACTCTCGAGCAAGGCGGCTATCGCCGTAGCACCGTCGATCCAACACTCTTTCTAAGCACACCCTCGGAGCCCTTCGTAGCCATTCGGGTCTTTGTCGACGACCCCCTCATTGCTTTGCCCGGTCTTGCGGCCGTACAATCACTGAAGTCCCTCCTGCAGTCCACATACTAGATGAAGAAACTAGGTCCAGCTCTAGTCTTCTTTGGTATAGAAATTGCTTGACCGCCAGTGTCGCACACTACACGTACATCAGGCTGCCCACATATGTAGCTTGGGGCAGCGCTTGGCCTCCTCGTTGATTGACACCTCCACTGTATCCACACAAATGACTCTGACAGGTCAGCGCCTGATGAGGTCGCTTGACACATCCCAGGTAGAAGTGCTCGTCGACATCACTGACTGCCTCAGTATGATCGGGTCTCTGATGTACCTTGCTACCACCACCTAAGCGAATGTGGCGCTCTAGGTTAACATATTGGCTCAGTGCTCCCAGCAGCCTCGTCAGAGGCACCTCAAGGCAACGTTGCGTATTGTTCGCTATGCCTTGTCCATGGCGCATGTTGGGCTGTGCTATGGAGCATAACCCTCTGTGGTCATTGACAAATATTTGGAAAATAACTGGGCTCATGACATGAATGCCCGCAGTCGCACTTGCTACATCTTTCTCGCTGGTGGGACTGTTATCTTTTGGAAGAGTGGAAACATGGATGTGTTTCACGCAACTCCAGTGAGGCAGAATACGTAGCGCTTGATGTAGGTACGTGTAGAAGTGTGTGGTTTTCCCGCCTGTTGCAATAGCTTTGTGTATACATCCGTTGTATCACACTGCACCGTGACAAGTAAAGGCAATCACTGAGTATATTGGCATGCATCACTCGCGCACTAAACACATCAACATTAAGCATCATTTTGTACGCAAGCACATTGCCACTGGAGAAGTTGAGGTTGTCTAGGTTGACACTCATCAGTAGCGTGTAGACTTTCTCACCAAAGCTTATAACAGTGGTATGTTCAAGGATGTTGTGCATGCTGTTGGTCTGCTACGTGCATGTGATGCTCCTGGTTAACGTGCATAGTCCTTGTCAGTTAGTGTTGTTTGTACGGCTTGGTACTGCTTTGCTCTCAGTGGTATGTGGGTTGTTCGTCTGTGCGTCATGGGGGAGTATTGGTTATGCGTGTAAGACATGCAAGTGACCACCTGACTTCGTCCATATACACACACCATCACTACAGGTGACTAAACTGACATGCAGCTCAAGGTGCACATGTGGTGGACTGAGCGTCTCTGCCGTCTTAGCGGGGTGCAACATTGACGCGAGCTCCATCATGTCTAAATGTACCTAAGAGCATAATTGCTCGTTTCAGCATGTTGTGAGAAACATTGACTGCCCTAATAATTGAGAGTCACACACAAGGAGACATCTATCCACATACGCTCGTGGTCGATGTGGTTTTCTTCATGTCGATATGCATGCCTAGCTAGGAGTGGTTGTGTTGATCCTACGGGGCCACACTCAGGGTTATACCGGAGTGTGAGAAAACCACGGTGGCATTTTGCCGACCGGTAGAAATGCCGATTACCCCCTGTTTTGTCATCCTTGACCCTCATATACCCCTTGGTTGGAACAATAAGCCCCATCCGCCCATCTGCCAGAACGATAAGCCCCATTCGCCCCTCCGCAAGACCGATAAGCCTCACCCACCCCTATGTCGGAGCGATAAGCCTCATTCTTCCCTCCACTAGCACTGTAAGCCTCATTCGCCCTACCCTTGAACAATAAACCCCATGTACCCCTCCATCGGCTTTCGATGTCGAACCGTGGAAAATGATGGGAAACAAGTCTAATGTACCCATGGTTTGTGATGTGACGTAACACAACCAGCGGAACGGAACCTTACCCTAGATACCTCTTACCGAACGTAAATGCTTTGGTCTGCACAGAGGCTCGGCACGGTACCATAGACACATGCGTCTCCCTTCTTGGGTGTGCGGTCGGCCGTACATGACGACTGATATTTTCCAAGACGGCTCGGTACGGGACCTGGTCGAGTCGTTTGCCCGGTCAAACCGATGCATATTTTTAACATATATTATGGTTGAGATCGCATTCGAGGTCCTCCTCCCTCCCGTGTTGGCGGACGGGCGGATCGGGCTTATCGCTCCGACGGAGGGGCGGATCGGGCTTATCGTTCTGACGGAGGGGCGGATGAGGCCTATCGTTCCAACGGAGGGGCGACTGGGGCTTATTGTTCTGACCGAGGGGCGGATGGGGCTTAGTGTGCAAAACTAGGGGTATATAGTCACTCCACCCTTTGCCGACCGGTTCGGCTTGACCCCGGGTGGAGGCTGGGCCCCATGTTGAGTCACTCGCACGGGTGGCCAGGTTGACCGGATTCTGTGACCTCGCTTGGTTGTGACTCTTGTTCTTGTTGTCAACTCCCGCTAACTTCACACACAAGGGTTTAATGCTTTCTCATTGACGCCGTCATGGCCTAGTGTGTTCTCTTGTATGCTAGGCGGCTTAAGCCGGCATTTAGCACTCCCTACACTGATCACCGCAATCAAGGTATCAATCACATGGACGGAGTTGTTGTATGTCAATCGTTGCGGTCGATTTAGACTTACTCCTTATAATCAAAACCAACATGACAGCGATGCCCATATCTTTCGCTTTTTGAGCGAGAATAAGCATGGCTGTAATGTATTTCATGATTTAACATATTCGAACTGGATTTCGACTTCGAGGACGAAGTCGAACTTTGCCCGTCGTCGCGAGCTCGCAGCAGGGGTTTCACAACGAAACATCCCTGCGAGCTCGCGATGACTCTGCCAAACCCCCCATTCAAACTAGGGGGTTTTTCGTAGGTTTGGGGTGGTTTGCGGGATGCGGCGCACGTTGGGCATCTGCCAGGTCCCGCGGTAACGGGGCCCGGTAGATGCCTGGGCAAGAAAACAAAAGAATACCCAAACCCCGAGTGTAACTAGGGGGTTTGTCTGTTATTCGGGGTGGGTTTACAAGATGCGGCGCTCGTGTGATAGAAGGGAATCTGCCGGGCCCCGCTACCGCGCGGCCTGGCAAATGCCCGGGCAAGTAAATAGGGCTAAATAGCTCAGATACCCATAAAACGCAAAGTGTGACTCCAATTCGCCCGGTAGCGGCAAAAAAAAAACTCAAAAGCCCAGTCAAAAATCATGCTCGCTCGCGCCATGCGTCGACGGGCGAGCATGAAAAAATCCTGCACGCGGACATCGCTCCCACGCGAGAATCGCGAGGGAGCGATGACCACTTTGTTTTTTTTTTTTTTTGGTCACGCAAACCCCCCAGTCCGATTTAAGGTTTTGCATGTTTGGCGCGGGCGATGCCTGCGCCAAACATAAAACCCTACATCAAACTGGGGATTTGCATGACAAAAAAAACAAAGCGGTCATCGTTCCCTCGTGATCGAGCGAAAACACCCTTCTTTTGTTTTGGATAATTCTTTGTAAGGGTGAANTTTTTTTTTTTTTTTGGTCACGCAAACCCCCCAGTCCGATTTAAGGTTTTGCATGTTTGGCGCGGGCGATGCCTGCGCCAAACATAAAACCCTACATCAAACTGGGGATTTGCATGACAAAAAAAACAAAGCGGTCATCGTTCCCTCGTGATCGAGCGAAAACACCCTTCTTTTGTTTTGGATAATTCTTTGTAAGGGTGAAATAGCTCAAATACCCATAAAAGACAAAGTGTGACTCTCATCCGCCCGTCGTTCGGAACAAAAGTAACGATCCGCCCGTCGCTCGGAAGAAAAGCAACCAGCCGCCCGTCGCAGTACAGGAAAGTAACCAACCACCCGTGGTACTTTCACTTATCAAGGAGTACCGGCATCTGCGTTATATGCGTTGCTTCGTGGGCACGATGTTACTTTTTTTCCAATGAACTCGATTTTTGCCATTTGTTTTTGCACTCCGTACAACGAGACGCTGCATGCACTTAAATGCGACTGTAAATGTGTCTACATATATTGACATGAAGTTGGTTCGGTGTGCATCCAGGTCGCGTAGTAAGGGCTACTTCATTTTCCATAACATTAGAGGTCGTCCGCTGCCTTCTACGTTGGTTCTCCTTTGCCATGCTGACGTTGCGTACACTCGTAAACAACGAGGCGGAGGAAACACGGCCTGCATGCCCGGATGCCAGCCTGGCTGCCGAACCTGCATGTGCGCAAATGGAGGCACACCAGTGACCTCTGACCCTTGTCGCACGTGTGGTGTGCACGCGGCTTGGTTGCAAAACCTGTGCATGTATGCTGGCATGCGGATGGTTCTTCACATGCGTTGGCACAACTCAGAGAGCGTGAGCATGGACGGGGGGTTAGCGACACNCCCCCCCCCCCAGTGTTTGTCATTTCGGCCTGTGCAGCGCCGAGGTGCGGCTATGCGAGGGTTTCGTGTGTTGGCGGCGAAGCGACAACATGGCGCTCTCTCTCCTCATCAAGCGAGGTGAGTTCATGTGCAGGGTACATCAGGAATATATTGCGATGAGAAAATGCCAATGTACCCATTCTTCGTGCCATGGCGCCCCAGACCCGGGCCAGTGCCCGGAGGGCGGAGGCTCCTGTCTCCACCATTCCGGTCCACGCAGATCCCACACACTTGCCCCGTCGAAAACCGGTCTCATGTGCCGAGGCATTGCGTCTTACGACTGTTGTGCTCTCACAACCGCGCGACCCTCTAACACGAGGACGGGCGGTCTCCACCGGCCAGGGGAGCTTGCCCGTGGCGGCTAAGTTTCGCGTGCCACGGCAGGTACCTCCCCGTCATGTGGCCTCGCCGGCAACAGCCGCCACAACTCTGTCCGGTTCTTCAGACCCAAGGCGGCGTAATCTTCAACGGCCGAACCCACCGACGGCTGCGGGGTGGCGCCCCTCAGGCGTCGGTGTGGCCCCGCCGATTGCACTTCCCGCCGAGCCGACGGCTGCTGCACGTCCCGCTGCACGTCCTGCGCCACCACGTGCTGCACGACCTGCAGCACCATGCGCTGCCTCTACCGCTGCAGCACCCGCTGCTGTACCCGCTGCTCTACCCGCTGCTGTACCCGCTGCACCACCCGCTGCACCACCCGCTGCACCACCCGCTGCACCACCCGCTGCACGTCCCGCTGCACCACCCGCTGCACCACCCGCTGCACGTCCCACTGCACGTCCCGTGGCCCGACCCGGTGCAGCACCCGCTGCACTACCTGCGGGACGACCTGCCGTTCGGCCCGCCGCACGACCACCTCAGCAACGCGCCTATCGCCCTGTGGAGCATGGTCTTCCGCCAGCGCCTCCTCCTGCGCAGGCGCAGTTCACGGCACACCACGTGAACCTCCGTGAATCAGGTGCCGAGGAAGAAGCCTTCTTCTGGCTTAACAGAGACCGTGATTTTGAGGAATGGGAAAGACGTTTCGACGAAGAGGCCGCCGAGAGCATGCGGTTGTTTCGAATGGAGCCACGCTCCCCGGAGCAGACCGAGGCTCCTCCATACACCCAATCATGGGCAAGACATCGTGTCATTTGTCCTAGTGCATCCACTGGTAATGTGTGTGTCCTGGTTTTTAAATGCTTCACTGTCCTCATGTTTTGTACGCCTGCTGTGGCCGTTGTGTAGGGCATATACTTGTCTGTGCGTACCCAGTGATTGCGGAACATCGCTTTTTCATGTTCTTGTTGGACATCTTCCTGCCCACTCCCGACTGACGACTATGCTTTCCGCTCTGGCTATCGTCTCCTATTGCAGCCATGTCCGAGAGCTCGCCCGAGTCCACGACGAAGAAATGGAAAGTAGATGGTGACGAACTGGTGGAGGGCAAGAAGTTTCGCAACATGGCAGCCTGTAGAGCGGCCATCGAGGACTACGCGGTGGCGAACCGCTTTGGGCTTCAGTGGGTGCGGAGCGAGCCTGCACGGATCGACGTGCGCTTCGTGGAGGCCGTGCGACGTGGTTGCGCGTGGCACGTACGCGCAGTGGTGTCTTCCAAGTTCGGTGCGGTAAAGCTATCCTACGTGTCAGAGGGCCACTGTTGCACCCCGACTATCGGCCGCGGGAGCCCCGCCCGTACCACACGTTGGATTGCCCGGCACATCTCGCAGCAAATGGCGAGGGATCCGACAACGCCTCCTACCACGCTGAGGGCCATCATCAAGGAAGCATCGGGCATTCAAGTCGCCAACAGTACTCTGTATCGTGCACGAACAATGGCCCAGGCATACCACATGGGTCACAAGAAGGCGAAGTCCTGGGCCATGTTTCCAGCCTTGTGTCAGGAGGTACGTCCCGCCACGTTCGTGGCATGGTACGTCACATTCACTGTCATCTTTGTTCACATTTTCCAGTTCATAGTTGTGACACCGTGGTTATGTGTCCATGCAGCTCAAACGTGTTGATCCGGCAACGCATGCTGTGGCGGAGCAAGACACACATAACAAGTTCAAGTGGGCGTTTGTGGCCCCTGGCACCACCCGACTTGGCTGGGAGTACAGCAGGAGAATCATGACAATGGATGGAACGTTTTTGAGGAATGGGCACAAGCAGGTCATGTTGGTCGCGCAGTTTTTTTATGCAAACGACCACGCATGCCCGATGGCATGGGCTCTGGTCTCCACTGGGAATGAAGAGACATGGCTGTGGTTTTGCGAGCAGCTGGTTCGAGCTTACCCCTCTGCATCTACTGCAGGCGCAGTCATTGTGTCGGACCGTTAAGCTGGACTGGCAAAAGCGGTTGCAAGACATTTGCCGGGCGCAACACACACGTACTGTGCATGGAACCTCCGCAGAAACATACCGGAGAGGTACGGCAAGAAGGCGGCATACTGGGCATACAAGTGCGCACAGGCACTCATGCATGAGCAGTTTCACCGGGCTGCACGGCATCTGCGGGCAGTCAGCGAAAGAGCTGCGGACTACCTCATCCCAGCCCGGGACGGAACCGGTGGCATACCACTGCAGAAATGGACATCGTACATGTGCCTCGTGCCTCGCGGGGGGCATATTACCAGCAATGCATCAGAGTCGCTGAACGCTCGTCTGAAGAGCCTATGCAAGCTGTTTCCGTTCTACTGCTTCCTACAGGTCTACTACTTTGTGCAGGGAATCATGGCGTAGCGTCGAGAGCAGATAGCCAAGTGCAGCGAGCTTCTAGCCCCGGCTCCCGCAAAACGCCTGCTCCACAGCTCCGCTGTGGCACGTGACTACGATGTCGTGATGGAGGGGCCGTCGGCGGCAATGGTTCGTGGCCCCACTGATGTGCGCCGGCACGTGAACCTGGCCATGGGAACCTGTAACTGTCGTCGGTGGCGGGAGTACGGCCAGCCATGCCAGCATGCTTGTGCGCTCATGATGGAGGTGGGTGTGGACCCGACTGAGCACGTCAGCCGCGGCCAGTCCGTGCGGTATTGGAGCCTCACGTACGAAAACCCTATGCCCACACTGAGTCCAGCCGGACTGAACCAACCATTGCCGCCAGGCTGGGGCCAGCCAGGTCCACGGCGAGGCCGCGGTCGTCCGAGGAGCGCTCGCATGGAGCGTGCGCTGCTGCGGAAACGCAACTTCATCTGCCCGAAGTGTGGCCGGAAGGGGCACACCAAAAAGAGCTGTCCAAACCCACCTGCACCACGGCCTGACAAAGCAGCAGGTGCACTACGCGCAGAGAGAGAGGCAGCAGCAGGGGCTGCAGCTGATCGTGCTGCGAGAGAGAGAGGGGCAAGGCGCGAGGAAGGGGCAGCTACGGACGACAGTGACGCGTCCAAATACGACCCGGAGGGTGAACCCAGGGGGTCGTCGACGGACGACGAGGTTGGTGAGGCAGCCGCAGATGACTTTGACGACAACGTGTCCAACAGTGGCAGTGAGGCAGAGCCTGAGACAGGACTGCTGACACAGGAAGAGCACGACGCTGAAAGTGCCAGGTTCATGGAGGAGCATGGCGGAATGGAGGAACATAGAGTGGAAGACGCAGGAGAAGAGGGGGATGAAAACGAGGCTGATGATGAAGCTAACGAAGACGTCCGGAACGACGACATCAGAGGAATGGATGCTCTAGGAATCTAAGGTGAGTCATTGAACTAGTGTTGTCTGCATTGTGTTCTGCAAGTCTGCAAATGATGCATACACGGACCTGTATTTCATAACTACATTTCCATGTCTCTGTGCAGGGGTGCAGGGAAGCATGCCATGAACTCAGACGAAGCGTGGAAGGAAGAACAACTTAGACCAAGTGTTGGCTGACACACTGCTCGGCTTGGCTAGTGGCCTGCCTAGGTCTGAGTTCATAAATGTTGTGTGCTTGTGTCAGTTGTCTCTGTCATGTTTAGGCCAGTGCTTTGACAACGTGGTTCAACATCCATCTCCAATCCATGTAGTCCTACAAGCCGTTGGAAAACTGTGATTGAAGAAAATTGTGTTTGAACATCCATCCTCAACGTTCAGGTTTTGCATTACGTAATAATGAACACAGTTGATTACTACTACTTTCACATACACTGGACAATGACGTTCGCAATGTAGAAAAGCGAGATGACAGTCATTTGTATAGCTCTCAAACATTGTCCTTCTTTGAACATGGACTGCACGGTATTCCCGGGAGCAGTACCTCTTGTGACTTCTTTTCTTTGTGGAGCCAGTACTTGTTACTTGCTGTCAAAGTTGGACACGGAATGGAGGCGTCTACAGCTCCATGTGTACTACAGCACGTGCCCACAACCATTTGACATGGATGTTCTATCAGAGTTCAATCCCGAAGACGTCTTCTACGATGCTGAAGACGAACTTGAAGAA
>SZWC01002124.1:4602-20895 GCA_023375785.1 Penium margaritaceum | reverse complement strand
TGTGTGTGTGTGTGCGTGTGTGTGTGCACGTGCAAGCATGATGTGGCCTTTCCTTTCCAGCTGTGTAAAAGAACATTGGATACTTACTTGTCTCCTTGTCACCGTAGTCAGTGCAAGAGAAAGAGAGAGAGAGAGAGAGAGAGAGAGAGAGAGGGAGGGGGGGAGTGGAACGTGGAGGAGTAAGCCAAACCTTGTGGAAAATCTCATGATTTGTGCATCACAATTGGACGATGAGAGTGATGAGGTAGGGGGTGATGTGCTCACCGATGAGCAAGCCGTACGCACGCACAAAAGAACGCGTGGGGGCCTAATCACCACCCATTGGGTGGATCCCTACCTCTTAACATGAACCTAGAGCGGCTAAAAAGTGCTGCAACAATGACTCGGTAGCATGGCCAAGGGTCAACACTTAAGAACATCCAAACCCAAACCCATACCATGCACTGAAAAATGAACTCACATCGACACCATTGTGAGTAGGACACAAAACACATGTGATAAGTGTGAAAAACCTGAGACATTTTTAAATAGAGTCACTGTTGTGATGTGAGCCATCCGTGCCTCTTTGTAGAGCTCACTGTGACCACTCGGTCGTGCCCATGCTCGTGCACATACCGGATGCGGACACATTTACTACCAAAGCACCGTCTCTAGGGTTTACTCGGTGGACTGGCTTGTGAGCCCAATTTGCATGTTTAGCATTCTACATCCAGCTCAAAACTCTGCATCCGCAGGTGCATACGATTCTCCATTTAGATGCCTATGCGCTGAGTTACGGCCAAAAAAGGTTTTGGCTCCATTTTAGGAAAAATTGGCACTGCCGTGTGTGTCTCCCGATGTGCGCCAAGGCGAGTATTGTTTTTGTGTGCTTGTCAGTCGTCATTTCTTTCTACAAGCTGAATTTAATGAAGCTTATAACACTCTGTGCCTCTCTATTCCAATCCTTGCTAATAGCATCAGCTGGCTAGACAGTGTCGCAACGTAAGTACCAGCAAGGCTAGGAAGCTTTCTGGTATCTTCTTATGGTATCAGAGCAGGGAGACGCCTCTTGCCGAGATGTGGAGTAGATACACAACATAGGTAGCACCAATGAGAGTCACAGCCGTAGCCAATTCTTGGGACCCACCGCAGTCGACAACGTTGGTCGAGATGTCGCCGTGATGTCGGCGGCAGCCGCATCAATATGCAACCACCTTGAGTTGACGGCGGTTGCCGATAGTGGCAGCGTGAGTCGCTATCACTACCACAGCAACAATATCAACCACGTGGCGCAGCACAAGTAGACAAGCAGCAGAGGCATGCATCAGCAGTACTAGTTGACAACTGCAGCTCCAAGCTGCAGCAGTGAGTTGCGCCAATAACACTTGTCAGAAGCAGAAGACCATGACAGGAGCAGCTTGCTACATTAGCAAGTATCGACAATGGTAGCAGGCAGCAGCAATAGTAGCACGCGGCAATGGAATCGAGGAGCATAACCAAGCTATGGAAGCAGCATGTAGCGGAAATAGCAGCAACAATAGTATCACAGTAGCAGCACCAGTAAATGCGACAGTAGCACATTGCCAAGACCAGCGTCCGCACCACTGCAATAGTAGTAGCAAATGCAACCACACATAGAAACATTAACACCGGTTATGCAACTGCGTGGCTATATTGTGCTACAGTAGCAGCTGCATAGAGCAGCAACAGGTGCGTAGCCACTGTTGTACACCACATTAATGCATGACAACTGCAGAGCTGTGTAGCTCCACTACTTTGCAACAGGGGCCTACATGGCAGTCGGTGGCAGTAGCCGTCGCCAGTGCCGGCAGAGGGGGTGATGAAGTCACCCTTTGCCCTCATGTTGCACGAAACCGGCAATACAAGGAGGAGGAAATCAGCCGCTAATATCAACATCTATTCTGCTGATGTCAGCAATCCCTACTGATGCCAGCAAAGAGGTAACTGGTATCAGCATTTATGAAGTCAAAGGTTTGACCGGAACATCATTCTTATGAGTATTCCATCTTTTCAAGAAACACTTTCGGTTTCCCATCCTGGCCACATTGGCGTTCAGACCCATGTTTAGTGGCACTTTGGTGCCAGTCAGTGACAAAAGCGAGGGGCCCAAAGAGTCCTCTTCTTCCTCTTTTAGGCTTCATGAGCCCACGGTAGTATGCACTCATGATCGAAGATCTTTGTCGAGCGCAACATGAGAGTTGCTACCACCACTAGCATTACATCAACATACATAAGGAGATCATAAACCTACTATGCGCGCGTTCAAGAGCCTTATTGCACACGCCAAGAGGAGCCATTGTGGTATCACCATCAGTTCAGCATTCTACACGCTACCCAAACCCCAGGCCTCACTACCCCCCATCATAGGTTGGAACCTGGGATGAGGAGAAGATGGAAAACGACTCGCGTGAGGATGCATGAGGATCTTGAGAAGTGGATTCGTGGGCCGCATCAGTGATTTTTCCACCTTGGTACCACCTTGCCAGCAGGATCAGCCTCGGGTGTTACCAGGGTCAACATTTGTTGGTGTCCCGATCAATAGTGGTCCTCTCTATGCCTCATCCACCTTCACCTGAGCATGAACTTACCCTCCCCACAGAGCAGCGACCAACAGAATTTGAAACACCTCCATCACGCTATGACAGAGACAACAGCTGCGACATCTCGGAGGTCCTGTTTTGGGCATGGGCTAACTCGGAGGCAGTCTGGGCCTACTACCACAGCCAGTTTTAGACCATCAATGCTCACCAGGTGACTGTGGTCGAGTGTCGTCCCTTTCTAGGTATTGCAAAATCTGTGACTAGAGTAGATTCGCGTCAGGGCTATGATTTGGCCCTGGCACTGCTTGTTGTGGAGACCCACATGATGAGGGCTACTCGGTTACAGGATTTTCACTCCCTTTACCATGGACCGATGGAGTTCGCAACTTAATACGGAGTACACCTGGATCACGTGAACTTACTCATCCTCACCCTCTATCCCAAGCGGCAAGACTCTAGGTGTTGTAGTGGCTGTATAATGAAATCGAGAACAGGGAAATTTGGTGGTACACCATTTCTATTTTAAGAGCAACAGGGCTTGGAGCCCGGATGGGCGTTGTCAGACAGGCTATGTGTTTGTGTTGGGTGGCACTACTATGTCATGGTGTAGTGACAAGAATGGCTTCATTCCACATTGCTCATTGCAAGCTAAGTATGTTGGAGTGAGGGCTGGGACAAACTAAGGTGGTGTGGCAGCAAAGTGTGTTTTGTGAGAAGTGTGAGTCTTTTCCTTGCATCAATCTGCGTTGTGACAAATAAAGTGCTCTTTTCACTAAACACAATAATGGTTTGTTTCATGCGTGCACAATGCACATTATCATTGAGCATCAATTTGTGCATGATTTTATGGGCGATAGGTGACCTCTGTCATCTGGATTGGCACGGACATGCAGCACCAGGCGCTAGTAGTTGCTTGTCTGGCTACCACCTGTGACAAAAGAAAGAGAAAAAGGGAGAAGGAGCTCGTAATGGCATCTCACAGTAGCAACTGTGAGCACTAGCAGCATGTAATGGCAATGCTAAGATATAGCAACCATAGTAGTGAGGTGCAAGAGCAGCATCAGCAACTGGGAGCAGCAACAACGGCGTAGAAGTAGTAGCAAAGGCCACACGTCAGTAGTAATGGAGCAAAAACATTGTAGTTGTTATAACCATAACAACGATAGTAGTAACACCACCACAACAACGACAGTGGCTACGAGAGCATAGCAATAATGACAACGGTTGCAACAACAATAGTCCTTTCAGTAGCAGCAACCATAGTAGTACTAGCCACCATTTCTGTCTTCCGCAGCACTACTCCGCAGCAGTTGGTGCTTAGCTCTACTATGGATGAGCATTGCTACGCAGTCATGCAAAATCTGCACGAGTTACCACAACACCTTTTCAGGTTTATGCAAAAGCTGCACAAGCTAGCACAGCCCTTGCGCAGCAGCGTGCAGGGAGTGATGCAATCATCCCACTTCCACGGCCATCCAAACTTTCGCAGTGCCAAAACAATCTAACATAAAATGCGCTAGTTTTTTTGCCCTCGTCCTCTTCGCCGGTGGAAAAACAAAATGATGTCAGTGATCTTGGGTCAAAACATCAAAACTTTCCACTTCGAAACTTTTGAAAACGTCGACAGTTCATGATTCGGACAACGTTGCCGATCAGATCCATACCGAGCAAACAAAATGCGTCATGCGACGACAAGGGCAAGGAGCGGTCGTATCCCTCCGCCATGAGCTCTTTTTTGGGCTTGTCGAGCCCACGTATTCTGATGGTTGACGAGCTACATTAGGCGCAAGTTGAGATTAAGCGCCAGCTGTAAGAGTAGCTTGCTACTTTTTGGGACATCTGGACCTTGCTTCAGAGCCTGTCTGGATGGCAGCAGAATCCATTTGGTGCAACTGGATTCACACCGTAGGGGCAGGTGATTACATCTACTGGTTCCTCTAGGCAGCGTCACATCTTTGAGGAGTAAGGTTCAGAGGAGGAGGACATAGGTACATGGACATGTAAGATTTACACTGAGCTCGATCTCCTCCACCTCATCCCACGGTACATAACCGCGGGTACATCAATCGCACCAGTATGCCATAACCCCTCACGAGAGGTGACTCACCTCTCCTTCAGACTTTGCCACCTAGTTATAATAGCGATACTAGGTTTGATTCCTAGGAGGTACTTTATGAGGTGTGGACTGACACAAAGGGGATATGGTGCCATTACTTGAGCCAGTACTAGACCGTTGATGCTCACCAGACTCAGACGACAGTGTGAACCATGCGTATTCTACTCTACGCTATTCCTCAGGAGGCGGTTGTGGAATTTTTTCCTTTCTTTAATGCACGTGGGATAGATGCTAGGGCCGATCCTCGTCGCAGGTGGGAGTTGGCCCTCACCTTTTTTGTTGCAGAGACACATGTGACGAGGGCGACCTGTATTAGTAAGTTCCATTCACTGTGCCAGGGAATGTGAGAGCCGGTAGTGGCAAGTTGGCGTCGTGGGATGCTCATCTATAACCCACTGGACACTGGTGGAGAGTCCTAGCTCTCGATGGCTGACACCATCATGCTCAGTGCATGCATGAATTACATTGATCTCTTCACCTAATTCCATTCACCCACCTTCAAGAAGTTGTCTGAGTCCTTTGAGCTACTTCCTTGGGTCCATCAAGCCCATCTCTGGTGGACGGGAGCCATGGAGGCTGCTCAAACGCATCAGACAAGCCTCTTGGTAGCAGTGACGACGGCATTTACAATGACCCATCTCCCTTCTAGCTCCTCCTCCACTTCCTCTTCCTCTCCCTAATCCTTGCCCGCATGAGCTCTTTGCATGACCACCAGTACACATGGGAAGAAGGGGAAAAAGAAGCACAACAAAGGGCATCAGTAGAATCAGCTACAATTGGTGCGGAATGGCATTGGACGCTCTGTCGACTGCTACAACTGCGGTAGTACTCATTAATACACAAAATGCAAAGAACAGTTGGACTAGAGCCGGATCACACATGGCCTCCATGCTGCACACATCCAGCAGCCATCTCCCAGCACCACTCAGGCAGGTCGTGTTGTGACCATGGCAGCAACTGCGACTTCCACCACTCCAGGCGGCGTCCAAGGCATGGATCCACGGGACTGCATGATCTTGGAGCTTTGTCATTTGTTGGACCTTTGTACTTAGGGAGGGCTACTAGTGTGTTATGAAAGCCAGGTGGTCCCAGGTCAGTTCGTTCCCACTGCGTTTGTTACTTGTGATTATGCTAGTGGATGATCTCAGTTGACTTGTGATAATGATGGGCCCATGAATACTGACGTGCTTGACGATTCATAGGCACGTGACATCCGTCGTTGTCTGAAGTCCTCTTCTGAGCATCCAGTAGAGGCAAAGTGCTTTGTGGCACGTTCTTCATTATTGATGTTAGGTCATGAGCTGAGTGGCACATCAATCGTTAACTCCAATGCCACCCTTCACATGACCTATCATCGTAGTGATTCCATCGCACTTGGTCTTGTTATGTCCATTTGTCTCGTTTGCACAGGGTCTGGTCAATCATTGTCTGTCCAGAGAGTCAGGGTAGTGTAGTTTGACGGTGCATCCAGCCCATTGTACATTTCTTGTTTTTCTTTTTTCCATGCTCTTGAGTGTACCCTTTCCTCCATTTGTGCATGCACAAGGATGGGTTTCACTGGTGAGCACTTTGCTGACTCTGCCACAATGACATTTTTTCGCACAAGTGCCATTGTTCTTTGTGCCTCCACTATTGATGACCAATATCGTGTATCCCATTGTACTCCTTCCATTTCTTCTCCCTCTCTATCTTCTCGCATGTGTTCTTCACTGGCGTTCTCTCCCTTTACTACCCAAGCTTGCTATATTGTCCCCTTTACCATGTGAGTTTGGACATTGTGTCCAAGCTTGTTTGGACTCAACCAACCCTCGGTCTTGCCCAAGACCAACTGTCTTTTTTGCTCCTAGGGTAAGATGCATCACTGCACTTACGGTAACTCTACGTCGAGGGTACTACGTCCGCTGAAGTTGATGCACTCGGATCTCCTCGGTGCCCTCCCAGTCGAGTCCCTCTCCGATTGGGGTCGACATGTTGTCACCTTGACTTCTGAACTCACCCACATGCCACGGTTCTACAGCCTACACCGCAAGAGTAATAATGCCGTAATGGATTGCCTTGTAAAATCTTACGCAAGGTAGACACCTTCTTTGCTGAGTAAAGTTTTTATCACCAACTAGTGGTCTCTATTGTACCACAACAAAACAGTGTGTTCGAGCATTAGTGCCACACCATGGAGGATGTGGTTTGAACCATGCAGTATGAGTGCCGTCATCCAGATTACTTTACATTTGAGGGCTTCTCCTACATGACGTGGGTCTGGAACCGTCTGCTGCATGGTCCTCTTCTAGACCATGTCATGTTGTACCAACTATGGTTTGGCCATCACATCGATCTTCGTCTCGCTCATGTTCGGGAGTCTCTAGCCTATGTCTGGTGCACCGAGGACTAGAAGGGGTCCAAGGTCTCACTTTGGGGTTGCATGTGTGCTTTTCTCGGCATCTTCATGCGGTCAAAGGCCTGGCATTTTTTGGACCCCGCTTGCCATCACGTTGTTGTGTCTCTAGATGCTCTCTTCTTTTAGGTTCTCATCTACCACAATAAATCCAGCAATCTGTGACTGTACGCCGACCACGTTCATGCATATGTCTCTTGCTGATAGATGGGGGTGTCTAGCCACGCAAATGGGTACGTTTGAGCATCCTGACTTGTGGTTTGATCTCGAGCTGTTGACCATTCAACCATCTTGGCTGTGGGTTGAGTAGTTCTGTCGTTCCCCTCTGGCACACTAGATCGTGTGCCAGTGTCATTTCCCTCTTGCATACCTGTTATCATGCCAGAGTGAGGCCCCTTTGGCACACTTGATAGTGTATCCAAAGCAGGCCTCTCTCGCACATATCGTCCCCAGCCAGTGCCTGTGCCCTCTGGCGCACATGATCTCGCACAAGTGTGTGTCCCTATGGCACACCTCATCCAATTCTAGCGTCATTTCCCTCTAACACATCTCGTCCTGTGCATGTGTCTCTCTCCTCTCGCACACATGATCTCGCATTGGTGATGGTATCTCAAATCACACCTGTCCACGATTCTCTTGCATCCTTTCTCCTCAATTGTGGGTCCACAGCCCCTATAGTTTGGCCTTGCCCCGAGTTATGTAGCATTAGGTGAGCACCTTTGCACCGGCTACTCTCACGAGCCGATGGCCGTCTTCGGCCATTGCCCTCTTGGGCTTACCAGACCTTTGATTTTCTTCATAGACGTCCAACTCAAGGTGCTTAGAGGGGCTAGCCTAGGACAAAGCCCCTTGGCCTAGGTGTCTAGGCAGGCTACACAAAGGTGCATCCAGCATGCCCTATAGGCCTCGAGTTTGTCTCTCGTGAGTTCTCGGTCACTCGCCATGTTACGACTGATCTTGTCGTGGTCAGGCAAAGTCCAGAGCTGTGCTCTTTGGTCACCCAAAGCTCTCCCTTGATGGTGCCTGATCTAGGCATATTAGAAGAAAACACTTCCGTTGAGGACGTAGAGATGTGGCGTGATGCCTATGAGGATGATCTGAGGATGAGTATGTGGCCCAGACGGTAAGAATCGTACTAGCTCAATCATTCTTGTTGGCCGCACGGCTGTGTCCTGGCGCAGCGGTAAGCAAGGATGCATTGCACGCAGCACTACTGAGGATGAGTATGTGGCCCTTCTTTCTGGCGCATGTGAGAGCGTGTGGTTTTCATTGTCCGAGTTGCATCAATCAGTCCCGTCCATCACGTTCCACTGTGATAATGAGACTATAATGGCCATTGCTGACAATCACGGCGTGCATCAGACTCGAACAATGCACGTCAATGTTGAGTATCATTATGTGCGTTCGTTATTGCATGACGATAGCATCACCATTGTGTGGATTCAGACGGCACGGCAATTGGTTGACTTCTTAACCAAGGCACTGAAGCGTGACTCATTCAAGAAGGTTGTGAGTGCAGTTGGTGTGCGTCCACGAGGTCCTCTCTCTTTCTCTCTGTACCCCTGTCCTTTTGGTCTCTGTACTCTCTGCCTGTCCATGTGCACTGCGCTTGTGAGTCATGGGGGAGTGTTGGTTTTCATGCATCTCTCTGTGCTCTATTGTGTCCTCCTGGATTGTGTACATCCGCGTGCGGATGAGTGACGGCAAGACGCGGCATTGCTTGAGTGTCATCTTGTGGAGCCCACGCATGCTGAGGTCTACACGCATTTTGCTGAAGCCTCCTCCTTACAATGTGCTTAGCTCCATAAACAGACCTCCTCGGCGGTCGTGCCGCCGACAGTCACTGTCGCTGCATATGCTGTCTACAAGCGTCCAGTGCTAGATCTGACTATGATGATGCATCTGCAGCGCCATGGTTTGCTTAGGGTCCAAATTTCCTACTATTCAGACACTATTGGGACTAGGGACTAGCGTAAACGCTGCGTTGGTTCAGGCGGCTATAACTCATTGCTGATTTTTTCTAGATGATTCTGATTACACGGCTGCGTTTACAACTTGCGTATTATAGCAAGGTCTATTTTACAGGCGAAATGGACAGCGCCCAAGTTTGGGGCTCTCGGGTGTCTGTTAGGGCTCCCTGAGAAAACCATGCCTGCCAGAAAATAGGTCATTTTTATGATTAGCTTAGAAACTGAGTAACAAGCTCTACAGAGTTGGGGGAGCTAGAACTTGGAGGGGTCTCTCATTGATGCCTTTTCTCACTTCCTAATCAGTCATTTCCAGTTTTCAGTTGTTGTCTAGCGTTGACTCTGGTGTAATACATTAAGGGGGCAGCTAAAGCAACGAGTGTGGTTTTCCCCACGCTGCATCAACAATGTTGCCGCCCCAACCTGCTCCATTAGGTTTTTGAGCTAACGCACGTGAACTTCACGAGATAGATTGGGCACAAAAACTCCCGACAGCCAAAATCACATGTTGTTCGACAGTTTCCACAGCAACGGGCACAAATCAATTTGAAGTGGTGTATGGCAAGCTTCCCGCCACATGAGCCGGACTACACAGCCGCAGAAACATTGTACCGGTTGATGTCCAACGCCGTGACTTCACCACCATCTGGGAAGAAACACGGCAGACCCTCGCGAAGATGCAAACGTTGATAAAGCGAGCAGCTAGTCGACATGGCAACGGCGATGTTTTTGCCACAGGCGACAAAGTCCTCCCAAGTGCGGCCAACATAAAAACTCATGAAGCTCACTATTCAAAGCTCAAATCCCGATGGTTGAGACCGTTTGAGATCAAGCGCATGCCAAATCCCATGGTTGCACGACTCAAACTCCCCAACATTATGCCATACGAGTTCATTTGTTGTCCCATACGAGCAGACGCAAGCACTATCAAGACCCCGGGAGAGAACTTCCCCGGTAGGGATATCCCTCCCCTTCCTCCTGTTCAACTGGATGAGGACACATAATATGTCATTTAAAACATCCACGGCCATCGACGACGTGGCAAAACAACGGAATATCTTGTCATGTGGCACAACTATGACGCCATGCACAACACTTGACAACCCTACGGCAGCATCCGAGACGTTGATCACCTCATAAATGGCTACTACCGCCGTCACCGTGCCACAACAGTGCGCACTGAGAAGATTCCAGGAAGCTTCCTAGCCTTTCTGCTTGCTAGCCTGACAGCACGGGTCTGGCTGGTTGACACACAGGTCATGCAAGGGACAGCAAGGGTAGGGAGAGACACGTGCACTTGTATCTCAAGCTTCAACTGAAGTTAATGCAGAGAGGAATAACAAATGACAGGTCCACAACATAAATAGCCGCCGTGGCTCACGGCGGGTGGCGCACACGGCGGTGCCTGTCAAACCTGAAACGGCCCAAAACCACTGTTTTGGCCATAATTCTGCGCACAAGCGTCCAAACGGAGCGCCGTCTGATCCTACGGATGCACGACGAATAGACAGACACAACGACTGGTCACACGCCTACGTCCGAGAACAGCCGGAGAGTGTAAGAAAACAAACATGTAAATCAGCCTGGCAGGGCTGTCCACCGAGAAAATCCTGAAGACCTCCAAAAGTAGTCCGTGGGCTGTGGGAGCCCTCTGGTACACTGGGTAGGCTGCCAGGCTGCCTCCAACGGGTGGAGCATCACCTCAGGGAACTCTGTCTCCAGCTGGGTCCGCCTCAAGGATCTGCACGAGCATGGACACGGCCGAGTGATCACAACCAACTGTACAACTGTGTATGACTGACAACATCACAACACTCCCCCATGACCCGATGGTACGCATGTCCATACACGTGTAGAACGCGTACCGGTGCAACACAGAGTGCTCAACAGGGACCCGGACAATCACCCACTCTCGGACAAGGGTCACAATCCGACGGAACGAACAGCCCCGAGGAACTTCCCACGTGCCGGTGCCTTGGTCAAGAAGTCAGCGCGCTACAAGTCTGTGCCCACCCAGACGATGGAGATCAACTGCCGCTCCACCAGATCGCGCACCAAATGATACTCGATAACGATGTGCTTCGTGCGTGCGTGGAACACACCAGAGTTCTCAGCGATCGCGAGAGCACTCTGGTTGTCGCATAGGAGGATGATGGTAGGCACGGACTGACCCAAACACTGGAACAACCGCTGCAGCCACACCGCCTCAGCGGCGCTTGCGCCCAGAGCAACATACTCAGCCTCTGAGGAGCTACGAGCAATGCACCCCTTGCGCCAAGACACAGCGGTGCTACCAAGCAGGAACACATAACCCGTGCGACTGCGTCCATCAGGACTCCATGCCCAGTCGTTCTCGGTGTAGCCATCTACCACAACCGAGTACTGTCTCCGAAAGCAGAGACCGTGATACGGTGTGGAGACCACGTACCGGACGACTCGCAAAGCTACGTGCAGAAAGCGAGCCCGAGGGGACTAACTGAACTGTGCGAGTAGGTTGACAGCGGACGCAATGTAGGGACGCGTGGTCGTGGCCAAGTACATCAGTGAGCCAATGATGCGCAAGTACAGGGTCACGTCCACAGTCTCGCCCCGATCGGCTGGGTCTGTCACCTTCAGGGCGTCCTGCCCGTCGGGGGTGATGGGTGAAGAGGCAACGGGAACAGTGCCAAGGAAGTCAGCAAACCGCTCTCCCACAACCCGTGCATATCGTGCCTGATGGAGGAGGAGTGTCCGTCGACGACGATCACGCACAATCTCCATCCCGAGGAAAACAGCCGCTGGACCAAGGTCCTTCATCCTGTAGGCGGCCTGCAGGACCGCCTTGGCCTCCTTCACGACCTCCAGTGAAGGAGACGCAATCAGGAGATCGTCCACATACACCACAATGGCAGTGAGGTGCTCGGCTGTCCGTCGGATGACAAGTGACGGGTCGGCATCACTCTGGACGTACTCGGCCTGAGTGAGGGTGCGAGTGATCTCTCGGTTCTAGCACCGGGGCGACTGCTTCAGGCCATACAAGGCCTTGCACAAGCGCCAGACCTTGTTGCCCTCGACATCAAACCCAGGTGGCTGGACCATGTAGATCTCCTCATCCAAGGTGCCATGGAGGAACGCATAGTTCACATCCATCTGGTGCAGCTCCCAGTCATGGTGAGCGACCACACCAAGCAGCGCGCGAGCTGTGGTCATGCGGCCAACAGGGGCAAAGGTGTCAGTGAAGTCGATCCCCTCAACCTGAGAGAATCCCTTGGCAGTCAAGCGGGCCTTATAGCGGTCCAGTGAGCCGTCAGGCTTCACCTTCTTGCGAAAGACCCACTTGGCCTGCACGACCTTCCGTCCCTCAGGATGGTCGACCAGCTCAAAGACTCCGTGCTCCCGAATGGCCCTGAGCTCGTCCTCACAGGCGGCCCGCCACTGCTCAGCATCCTCTCCTGAGAGAGCCTCCTTTAACGTGTCTGGATCACAGACGTCAAAGGGGAGCTCAGGGTGGCCAGGACACATGCCTCATGGGTCGGACGGACCGCAACTAGGTCAGCGGCAGCTGCCTATGCAGCCTCGTGCTCGTCAGCGATCAGCTGGTGCCCAATGGGACAAGCTGGGTGCACCTCCGTGTAGGTGCCTTGGACACTTAGGCCGAGAGCATTTGTGCCAGGGTCACCACTGTGCACGCTGCACGTGCGTCGTCTGGGTTGCGCAACCGCAGTCGAAGGTGCTCGTGAGGCCAGTGGGCGGAGACGCCCACCTGGTCCACACGAGTAGCCCGAGTCTGAGCTGACCGACGGTTCTGGCACAGGGAGGGCAGGTGCTGTCTCTGGAGACACTACAGGCGTGGGCGAGACAGGCACGGCAGGCGCGGGCAAAAAAGGCGCTACAGGCACGGACGAGACGGTCGCGGCAGGCACGGGCGAGACAGTCACGGCGGGCGCGGGTGAGGCAGGCGCCGCAGGCAAAGAGGCGGCAGGTGCAGCCCCAGCAGGCGAAGCAGGCGCTGCAGGTGTGGGCAAAGCAGGCTTTGTAGGTGCGGACACAGCAGGCGCTGCAGGTGCGGACGAAGCAGGCGCTACAGGTGCGGGCGAGGCAATCGCAGCAGGCACGGGCGAGGCTGTCGCGGTGGGCGCGGGTGAGGCAAGCGCGGCAGGCGCAGGCGAGACAGTTGTGGCGTGCGCAAGCGGGGAAAACGTAGAGACTACAGGCGTGACAGCAATGATGGCCGGGTCAATGATGGCCGGGTCAATGGTGGCCAGCGACGGTCCCACCCCGGAGGCACCCCGGACGGACTCACCCTGTGGGGTAGAATCCCCCATCCGACGGGAGGCCTCACAGGTGGGAACGTGAGACGCTGCCTGGGTGAGAATGGCAGACAGGTCGCGGTACGACAGTGCCTAAAAAAACAGCGCGTCGCTCGACTCAACGCTGCGGTGGCGACCCGCATCCCAGAAACGCCACGCTTTGGAGCGCGAGGAGACACCGAGGAAGGCACACATCCGGCCACGCGGAGAGACCTTGGACCCCTGCTGGTCTTCGGTGTACCAGACACAGGCCAAGGAATCCCAGACGCGAGCAAGCCTGAGGTCCGCACGGTGACCGAACCACAGCTCATACGGCGTGACGTGGTCCGGCAAGGGACCATGCGGGAGGCGGTTCCAGACCCACGTCATGTAGGCGAAGCCCTCGAAGGCGAAGGACTCCGGGAGACCGCACTCAGCGCGCATGGCGCGAACCGCGTCCTCCATGGTGCGGTTCCAGCGCTCGGACACACCGTTCTGCTGTGGCGTAGCAGGGGCCGAGAGCTGGTGACAGATACCAAGCTCGGCGAAGTGAGTGGTCAGCTCACCGAGATACTCACCGCCGCGGTCAGAGTGGAAGGTGTGGAGGGAGTGACGAGACTGACGCTCGGCCATCCCGAGCCACAAGCGCACGACTAGAGCGGCATCACTCTTGTGGCGGAGGCAGTAGACCCACCGCATGCGGGTGAAGTCATCCGTGAGTGTAAGAACATACCGACCACGGTCAGCGACAGACTCGACAGGGAGAGGTCCGAGGAGGTCCGAGTGGACAAGCTCCAGGGGACGCTGCGCGCGAGTGACGGAGGCAGGGTAGGTGCATCGATGCATCTTGCCCTGAGCGCAGAACAGACAGTTGGTGTTGGGCGGCTTCTGGAAGGAAGCTGCGTCAAGACCGAGAGCGGGCTGTGTACGAATGAGCCTGGACACAGTGTCCGTGCTCACATGACACAGGCGCCGATGTAACAGGCGCTGGTGGTCAGGAGACAACACCCCCGTGACAAAGACTCGGGCAGATGAGCAAAGGGAAGAGTCAGGAGCAGAGCAGCGCACGATGCGATACAGGTCATCCACAACAGAGGCACGCAATACAACCATGGAAGTGTCAAGTGCAGTGATCGTAGCATCATCAATGAAGTGGTGAACAGAAAGACCCATCCTCGTGCAGGCACGGACAGAGAGCAGGCTGAGCTCGAGATCAGGCACGAAAAGCACATCACAAAGATACACGGGACCACACGGACCATCGAACCGTACGACCCCTATCCCCTCAACAGGTAGTGACTGCCCAGAACCTGTCCGCACTGACCGAACAGACCCAACAGGACCAAGCACGACAAAGGCGGTACAGTCGCACGTCATGTGGTGAGTGGCCCCTGAATCAATGATCTAGTGGCCACTCGCCTCACGACCTGTGGTGGTCACGCTACAACGAGCAACGGAGTACGCTGCCTGTGCTGGACGCTCAGCAGGTGTGGCAGGACAGCGGGACAACGCACGACAATGCGACTCATCCAACCACTCTGTGCTGTCAGACTCATCCTCACCAGGCGATGCAGCCCCCCCACAAGTACGACCACGTGCCACAAACACAGATGGACAGTCAGTTTGTGGACCACTCGGCTGTGACAGGACACTCGCACCTCCCTGTGAGCGAAGTGCCAGCAGTCGACGTAGCTCCGCGATGGTCTGGTCCCTCGGGTCCGGCGTGGTACTCCCCCCGGATGGCAAAGGATTTGCCGCCGGTGCTGCCCCCGAGGTCGCTGCGGCACGGGCTGCTGCTCCAGTGCGGATCCGCTCCTCGTGGGCTGCCTGAAGACCGCGGGTGATCCTTGCCCAGTCCACCTCCTGCTGACACTCAGTGTAGCGATGAGGTCCACCGCAGTTGTGGCAGCAGACCGCCCGTCCGGTGCCACCGGAAGGCTGCTGCGGTCCCCTCTTCTTCTTCCCCTTCACGGCTGCTGCAGTGGCTGTCGGAGTAGCAAGGGAGGAAGCAAGAGAGGCAGAGGTGGAGCTGGTGGGGGTGAAGGTGTACGACGGTGTGGAAGGCGTAGAGGACGTCGCTCCCACTGCTATTGCGGCCATGGCACCCTGCCGATGCGCGCGGGCTGCCTCGTCAGCTGTCGCGACCTCGATGAAGTAGCGCTGCGCCCAGGGCAACAGCTACAGGGTGTCGGACATGGACGCGAAGACGTCCTGGTCGAGGCGGGAGAAGGTGTCAGTGAGCTCGGGGCGCACTCCCAGCATGATGGTGTCCAGCGCCTTGAGCTGAGAGCCGCCTCCGGTGCCCAGACGAGTATACAGGCGCATGGCCCGACGCCAATAATCAGTTGCTGACTCCGAGGATCACTGATGAAGAGAGTGGAACTCGCGAAGGCGCGCTGACCGGGTCGCGTGAGTCTCTGCTGCAAAAAGGGTCAGCGCCAGCTCCCAGCCGCGGCGCGGGTCTGTGCCTGCTCCTGTCCTAGGCGCGCCTAGGAAGGGGCGGAAGTCGACCACTGTCTCCTGTGGAACTACGTACAACAGTCTACGCATGGCACGCGCTGCCGTCTGGGACTGGAGCGGATCAGCCGTCTGGTACTGGCTTTGGTAGTAGGGCCAGACTCCCTCTGAGTCTGCCCATACCTGAAACAGCACCTCCCAACAGTCAAACCCCGCCTTGCTGTCGTAGCGAGGCGGGGAAGTCTCGAAGTCCTTGGGTCGTCGCTCCGTGGGGAGCTGGACCTCTGGTGGTGCTAGGAGCGGGCGTGGGAAGGGCATGAAAGGCATCAACGCTGCTCCTCGAGCGCCACCCGAGACCTGACGCGGGCCGGTCTGCTGCTGCTGCTGCTGCTGCTGCTGTCCCCTCGGACTGGGCGCCGGTGTCTCAATGCGCAGGCTCCTCATCTGCTCCATCAGCCGGCGAAGCGCATCCTCCCCAGTGGGAGGTGGCGCCTGATCCCACTCCTCGACCATGGACTCTCGTCTCTGCGCAGGGGCGGCAGTGGGGCCAGCA